>JZKD02S0101138.1:249110-288375 GCA_000966675.3 Picea glauca
CTCCATCAAATCTCCAAATAATTATGAACAATCATTCCAAGGTATTTGGTGAAATGCCTAAGGGTATTCCACCTACTTGAGACCATGACCATGCTATCAATTTTCAACCAGGAAGTGTACCACCTAACATTAGGCCTTGCAGGTATCCATATGCACAAAATAGTGAGATTGAATGCATGATCCAGGAAATGTTAGAGGTTGACATCATTCAACATAGCCAAAGTTCTCTTTCTTCACCAATGGTGTTGGTTACAAAAAAGGATGGCTCATGGTGTATGTGTCCAGATTATAGACAACTCAAAAAAATGGCCATCAAAGATAAGTTTCCTATCCCTATCATTGATGAATTATTAGATAAATTACATGGAGAAAAATTCTTTACTAAGTTGGATCTTCGTTCGGGATATCATCAAATCAGAATGAGGCAGGAAGAAATTCCTAAAACAACTTTTAGAACACATGAAGGTCATTATTAATTTTGGGTTATGCCATTTGGAATGATTAATGCACCTTCAAAATTTCAAAGTTTGATGAATTCTATTTTCAATCCCTTCCTTAGAAAATTTGTGTTAGTATTTTTTGATGACATACTAATCTACAAAAAATCTTGGGAAGAGCATGTACAACATGTTGACAAAGCATTACAAATATTGGAAGAGAAACAACTTTATGCAAATCCTTCCAAGTGTTCCTTTAGGGTTCAAGAAGTGGAATATTTGGGTCATATTGTATCTCATGAAGGTGTAAAAGTGTACTCTAAAAAAATTAAATCTATAAGAGAATGGCCAATTCCCAAAACCTTGAAGAAACTAAGAGGATTCTTAGGATTGATAGGCTATTATTGTAAGCTTTTCAAGAACTATTGTCCAATAACATCACCTCTAACAACATTATTAAAGAAGGAAGCATTTTCTTGGATAGAAGAAGCAACCAAATATTTTCAAAAACTTAAGGAGGCTATGTGTAAAACTCTCATCTTGGCCACACCGGACTTCACAAAAACATTTATTGTGGTGTGTGATGCCTCAAGCCATGGAATTGGTGCAATTTTAATGTAGGAAGGAAGGTCGCTTGCCTTTGAAAGAACCAAATTAAATGAAAAAACTTAGTCAAACCATTTATGAAAAATAAATGTTTGGAATACTACATGTAGTTCATAAATGGTGCCCCTACCTAATAGGAAGACACTACAAGGTAACAAAAAATCATGACAGTTAGAAGTACTTTTTGGTGAAATGGTTATCTTCAGAAGAGCAACAAAAATGGGTTACAAAGATGTTGGGTTATGACTTTGAAATTATATACAAAAAAGGAAAACATAATGTTGTGCCAGATACCCTTTCTAGGAAAGAGGAAGAAACAAAAGGTTCACTATGTGCTATTTATATCCCACAATCATATTGGGTGGAAGAGTCAAAGATAGAATGGAATCAAGATCTATAGGTATGCAAGATTATTTAAAAACTACATGAAGACCTCAGTTCAATAGACAAGTTTGTATGGAAGAATGTTTTTCTATGGTATCATGATTTCCTATACTTATGTACGAATTACCAACTCAAATAGAATATCCTTATGGAATTTCACATTTCTCCTATAGGGGGACATTCAGGATTCTTGAAAACATACCATAGGGTCAAGAAGGATTTTTTCTAGGAAGGTTTTAAAAATTATGTTCAAATTTTTTTGTGAGAATGTCTGGTATGCCAACAAAATAAGGGAGAGACAATCAACACTCCAGGTCTCCTACAACCATTAGCTATACCAAGCCAACGTTCGGAAGAAGTTTCCATGGATTTTATTACAGGTTTACCAAAATCAGAAGGAAAGACCGTCATCATGGTAGTAATGGATAGACTAACAAAGTATGCCCATTTTTTCTGTCTTTCTCATCCTTTTAAAGAAAGTACATTAGAAACAACATTCATGGAAACAATTCAAAAACTACATGGAGTCCCCAAGATTATTGTAAGTGACAGAGACCCAATTTTCATGGGAAATTTTTGGACCGAATTATTTTCTTTTTTTGGTACTCAATTGGCTCATAGTTCATCTTAACACCCTCAATCTGATGGAAAAACCGATATTGTGAATAAATTTCTAAAAGGATATATTTGTTTCTTTACATCCAATAAACAAACACAATGGGTCAAGTGATTGCCCTTAGCGGAATGGTGGTACAACACATCCTTCCATACTTTATAAAAAATGTGCCCATTTTTGGCACTTTATGGATATCATCCTCCATCCATCACATCACCCTTGAAAGGGAATACAAAGTTTCAAGCAGTGGAGGACCACATAGGGAACCAACAAGAGGTCCTAAAATTGTTGAAGGACAACTTGATTATGGCACAAAATAGGATGAAACGACAAGCAGATCAACATGGCAGGGAAAGGGAATTTAAGGTGGGGGATTGAATGTTTCTAAGGCTACAACATACAATCAAATGTCCCTCAATCAAATAAATAAGGAAAAAAAGCTAGCACCCATATATTATGGCCCCTATAAGGTTTTGCAAAGGATTGGAAGTATGGATTACAAATTGGATTTTTCTCCATCTTCACGTGTACATACAGTATTCCATGTTTCTTGCTTAAAGAAGGTCATCGAAAACAAGTTCCTGATCCAAACATTTTTACCATATCTCAATGAAGAAGGGAAAATCATACTAGAGCCAGAAACAATCCTTGAAACAAGAATTAAGTGGCTGAGAAATCAAGCAATTACAGAGTACCTTGTCAAATGGAAGAACCTACTAGTGGAAGAGGCGACATGGGAAGATGAGTTCTTCATGCAGAAGAATCCGTGGGTAGAAAATGTTTAAGGAAAAAAATTGTTTGAAGTGGATGGGCATGCTAATCCCTAGAGAAATCTCCATGATATGTATAAAACCCCTTATTATTCCCTAGATATTGAATTATTACATTTCTAGTAGGTCGACTAGAACCCTTCTTTGCACCCTTTCATTATAATTGTAACCCTTTGTCTCCTATATACAAATCAAGGAGATCTATTATTAGGATCATTATGTATTGTAAAGGAGGGTCCCCCCTTCAAGTGGATTGAATTTTATTGATTTCTTATCATTTTTAAGGCATCGGGTCATAACAATTAAGCTATGCCCAATTCTTTACTAAAATTGATCTCCGTTTTGGCTACCACTAGATACATATGAAAGAGGAAGACATTCCTAAGACTTCTTTTCATACCCATGAGGGCCACTATGAGTTCTTGGTCATTCGCTTTGGATTGTGCATTTCTCCCTCCAGTTTCTAGAGCCTCATGAATCATGTCTTCCATGCTTTTCTCTGTCATTTTTTCTTAGTTTTCTTTGATGATATTCTCATCTTTAGTAAAACATTGATTGCCCATATTTCCCATGTGGATCAAGTTCTTCAAATACTCTCTCAACACCAACATTTCCTCAAACAATATTAATGTGCTTTTGGAGCCTTGAAAGTGGAGTACTTGGGTCATATTGTTGGCAAGAATGGTGTGAGGGTGGATCCTAAGAAAATTGAAGCTATGAAGGATTGGCCTCGTCCCAAGAATCTAAAGAGTTTGCATGGGTTTCTTGGTTTAACATGTTATTATCACAAGTTTGTTAAGAATTATGGAAAAATTGCAGTTTCTCTTACTGCTCTTCTTAAAAATAATTCTTTCATTTGGAATCCAACAACTGATCACTCCTTTCAAGACTTGAAAGAGGCTAAGTGAACTACTCATGTCCTGCCCCTTCCTAGCTTTAGAAATTCCTTTGTCCTGGATATGCGATGCTTCAGGGAAAGGAATTGGCTATGTCCTTATGCAAGATGGTTGGCCTTTGGCCTTCACTAGAAAACAATTGTCTGAGCGCCATTTGGGCCAATCAATATATGAAAAGGAAATGATGGCCATTTTGCATGTTTTGGATCTCTGGCCCCATTATCTATTGGGGCAACGCTTCCAAATTAAGACAGATCATCAGAGCTTCAAGTATTTTATGGAGCAATGAATTTCATCCCCGAAGCAACCAAAATGGGTGACCAACCTGTTTGGATATGATTATGAGATCAGCTACAAGAAAGGTAAATACAATGTGGTTGCATATGCTCTTTCAAGGAAATATGAAGGTGAAGGGTCCTTGTTTCCTCTATCCTTCATTGTACCAGGTTGGATCCAAGCTATTCACTAGGAATTGTTGCAAGATCCAAGACTGTCACATCTGATCCAACAATTGCAAGACAATTCTCTTGTTTCTCTAGAGTACTCTTGTCATAATGAAGAGCTTAGCTACAAAGGCCATCTGTATTTAAGAAAAAAGTCACACCTTAAATCCAGAGTTCTTTCCAAGCTTCATGCTACACCCACAGTTGGCATTCCAGGTTTACCAAAACCTATGATAGGGTCGAATTTTTTTTTTTCTAGGATGGTATGACGAAGGACATCCAACGCAACAAGGGAGAAACAATCAAATCCTCAGGCACACTACAACTGCTTCCAATTACACTCGCTATTTGGTGGGATATTTCTATGGATTTCATTGTTGGCTGACATAAATCGAAAAATAAATTTGTCATCATGGTGGTCGTTGATCATATTTCCAAATATGCTCATTTATGTTCTCTTCAACACCCATTCACTACATCTACTGTGGCTAAAATTTTCATGGATCATATCTTCAAGCTTCATGGCATTCTTCATTCCATTGTCTCTGAATGAGATCCCACTTTCACTAGAAATTTTTGGAAATAATTGTTCAAGCTACAAGGAACTCAATTGCATATCAGCATAGCCTATCATCCCCATACTGATGGTCAAACTGCAATTTTCAACAAGTGCTTGGAAACATATTTGAGGTGTTTTTCATTTGAGAGGAAAAATCATTCGTATCAATGGTTACCCCTAGTTGAATGGTGGTACAACACTTCTTACCATACAACTAGTCGCATGACTCATTTTGAAGCAGTATATGGAAAAAAACCACCTTCATTTCTCTCGAAGGTCCAGGAGAGTGACCAAACTCTTATAGTTTGAGAGGCTATTATTTGTATGCTCAAAGATAATTTGGTCATGGATGAGCATCGCATGAAGCAACAAGAAGATCAAGTTCACTTAAAATTTCAATTTCCTGAAGGGGACCAGGAATTTTCTTCGACTACAACCTTATAATAAGACTTCACTCAAGGCTAGCCATTTTCATAAACTAGTGCCTAAAGTTTATGGTCTTTATATAGTTATTAAACGTGTGGGATAGGTGGCCTATCACTTATCACTTCCCAATCATTCTAAGATCCATCATGTTTTTCATGTCTCCTGCTTAAATAAGGGGATTGGAACTAAGTGCCAAAATCAAACCAGCCTTCCCGAGTTGGATGAAGAAGGCTCCATATGGTTGCAACCACAAGTAGTCTTGGACCAGTGTGGGCATTGTCTCTATTAGTGCACGATCAAGAAAGTGTTAGTACAGTGGAAAGATACAACTCTAGTAGATACCACTTGGGAGCCAACTACCATTCTGCAACAATTTCCTCATCTCAAGCCTTGAGGACAAAGTTGTTTTTTAAGGCGGATGACATGTTAGGGACCTAACCTACCTAACCCCTCACGTAGGTAGAATAATATATTTTCGATGTAATAAGAAAACAACCACACCTTAAATACATAGTGCTTTCCGAGCTTCATGCTACACCCACATGTGGCATTCCAGGTTTACCAAAACCTATGATAAGGTCAAACATTCTTTTTTCTAGGATGGTATGAGGAAGGATTTCTACACCTTTGTGGAGGAATGCGATTTCTTCCAACGCAACAAGGGAGAAACAATCAAATCCTCAGGCACACTACAACCGCTTCCAATTCCACTCACTACTTGGAGGGATATTTCTATGGATTTCATTGTTGGCTTGCCTAAATCGGACAATAAATCCATCATCATGGTGGTCGTTGATCGTCTTTCCAAATATTCTCATTTATGTGCTCTTCAACACCCATTAACTACATCCACTATGGCTCAAATTTTCATGGATCATATCTTCAAGCTTCATGGCATGCCTCATTCCATTTTCTCTGAATGAGATCCCACTTTTACTAGCAATTTTTGGAAATAATTGTTCAGGCTATAGGGAACCCAATTGCATATCAACATAGCCTATCATCCCCAGACCGATGTTCAAACTAAATATTTCAACAAGTTCGAGGAAACATATTTGAGGTGTTTTTCATCTCAGAGGAAAAATCAGTCGTCTCAATGGTTACCCCTAGTTGAATGGTGGTACAACACTTCTTACCATAAAACTACTTGTATGACTCCTTTTGAAGAAGTATATGGATGAAAACCACCTTCATTTCTCTCATACATGCATGATGTCTCGAAGGTATAGGACAGTGACCATACTCTTATAGTTTGAGAGGATATTCTTTGTACCCTCAAAGAGAATTTGGTCATGGATCAGAATCACATGAAGCAACAAGTAGATGAAGGTCGCTCAAAATGTCAATTTCCTGAAGGGGACCAAGACTTTTCTTCGACTGCAACCTTATAAGTAGAATTCACTCAAGGATGGCCATTTTCATAAACTAGCCCCTAAATTTTATGGTCCTTATATAGTTATTAAACGTGTGGGATAGGTGGCCTATCAATTAGCGTTTCCCAATCATTCTAAGATCCATAATGTTTTTCATGTCTCCTACTTAAATCAGGTGATTGGAACTAAGTGCCAAACTCAAACCAGTCTTCCCGAGTTGGATGAAGAAGGATTCATATGGTTGTAGCCACAAGCAGTCTTGGACCAGTGTCAACATTGTCTCTGTTAGTGCACCATCAAGGAAGTGTTAGTATAGTGGAAAGATACAACTCTAGCATATGCCACCTGGGAACCAACTACCATTCTGCAACAATTTCCTCATCTCAAGCCTTGAGGACAAGGTTGTTTTTTAAGGGGGATGGCATGTTAGGGACCTAACCTACCTAACCCCTCACATAGGTAGAATAATATATTTTTCATGTAATTAAGACCAATATTAATAAGGCCTAGTAGTAAGGGAGAATAATTCAAATGTAAGAAGACCTAATAGAAGCTTCTGCCTCTAGAAGATTTTCGTCTAGATTGTTCTTTTAGTAGATAGATTTAGTATAAATAGGAGTCAAGGGAATGATACGTATTTGTCTTGATAATCATTGTAATAGAGATCTTCTTTGTTGGAGGTTTCCCCCTCGAAGAGGCAAGTGAACATTGTTTCCTATCAATAAAAATATTATTTTGGTGTTGTGGTTTCATATACTATGTTGTTCCTTTGTTATTCTTTGTAGTATTTATGTTTTTCTATTAGTATAATATATATTTACCTTACATTGGCTAATTGAAGATGAATGGGTTACCCTAACAACTTTGGTTTCCCCATCAATTCCTAGGATTTCTAGGGTAAAATGTCCACACCATATCCTAGATCGAACAATATTCCATCCATATCATACCCATTGAGCTTTGCTGTCATCTTAATCTCTAGGCCAGTGCACTTTTTCTTGCTTACCTAGAAGACATACCTTTCTTGTAGTGGAGCTGAAATGATGGTATCCTCTCCTTGTTATTTCATGCAAGAAGTTAACATCTGATTCAAATTACTCGCAACTTCTATATCTCTTATCAAATGCAAACAATAGTGCAAGAAGGTATTGACTTGATATTCTACTTCTTTCATGCAATCGAGGTCATGCAAGGCTTTTGTGCACATTGTGAGTTGCAACTCTTCTTGGAAGTATTCATATGCTCCCTTCTCAGCATGTCATGAAATATTTCGTTTACATGCTTCTTATATCGATCTTTGGGTTGTGCACTGGATTTATTCACGCACGTGAGCTTCCTCCAAAGATCTTTGCATCACGGATTGTATTTCTTCGTGCACACACACTTCCTCCAATGCCATTTGTGTTTCCCACCACACCTCTTCATGGATCCGTTCTTCTTCTAGAAACATATGTGTCGCCCTATGGACTTCCTCTTGAACCCGTGTCTCCTTAAGACACCTTTGAGTCATGCGTTGCATCTCCTTGCACACTCATTCTTCTTCCAAGGCTCTCTATGCATCGTGTAGAAACTACTTTTGTTGAGCCGAATAAAACTTAGGAGGGATTTGGGGGGGCTTCCTTATATTTCCCTCTGCTTGTTGACCCGATCCTTCTTTGTGCTCAAATTATACCCCTATCTTTGCCCCTCCATAGGTTACTACCAAGATGTCTGCTTCCCCATTCTTCTTCTTATTTTTGCACGACTTGACATGTACCATGTTACAATTACCCTTCTTTTCCTCCCATTTATTTAGAAAATCTAGAAAATGATAGGTTACAGGTTCAGGACTATAACAATATGCACATAACATGCACAAATTAGTGTATAATTGTGAGACATGACCAATATCACCACAATTTAAGAATGTGGGGTTTTTTCGCCTCCTTCACCATATCCATTTTAGTGACCACATCCATACCCACCTTGAGGTCCTCATTGACAAAATTCATAGCATATTTTAAGCTGCCGCAATCAGAACAACAAGCTCTGTCTAAATTGCATGAGATTCAATAGAGGGAAGGAGAATAAGCTTGGGAATATAGTTAGAAATTTAAATATTCCATTGGGAGGCTAGCGCATCCAATTCATGAAGATCACCAGAGAGAATGGTATATCCATGGATTGTTGCCTCTGACACGAATTCTTTTAACACAACACTGGATATACTCCTTGACAGATGCCTTGGAAAAATCAATGAAGATTAAAGCCATGGAATAATATCCAGGGAGCCTAAGGGTGACTAGACTGACAATGGATGCAAATTTAGTGCAACTACAAGGAAACATATCGTCACTAAAAGAGAAGATTCAAGAATTGACGATACCCAGACTAGGATGACCACAAGTTTGATGTACCAGATTCTACACAGAGGGGAATCTGGCAAATGAATGTCCACGTATGAGGGGAATGGGACCTCCTCACAATCCGATGGGACCCTCATCAGGACACACGGGTGGAGTTGCACAAGTATCTACAAATTTACCATTCCATACCCCAACCTCATGTCATACCTTTCCAGGAAATCAAGCATCACAGTCAGCTAAGTATTGAGAGATCTGCCGAATTCATGGGCATACGCCAAGGCAATGCCCTATTATTCATAACTATTCTACAGTACCAAATATTGTACATTATGAGTTTTGTGGATATACCGCACATGCTATGAATCGGTGTAGATTGTTGGACACACTTGCTGACAGATTGGATCGACCATCATTTAGGGTGAATGAAACCCCTCAAGGACTGGGAAAGGGCTGAGGAGGTGGGGATGGAGGAGACTTCAAAGGAGGAAGAACCATGAGAATAGGACTGAGTAGATGTTATAATTATGATGAGAAAGGTCACATGGATAGGTATTTTCCTCAACCGAGACGACCATGGTGCTCACACTGTAGAACCAATGGACACACAAATGAAGACTACCCATATCTAATTGCGAAATGGGAAGATCAGGCACATTAATGAGTATACAAATTCACCAGTTCAAATATAAATAGGGAAGTCAAGGGAAATCTACCCAAGATTAATATCATTACTCGATGAGGAGAAGAGACTGGCGCAGATGCTAATAATCCACCTAAGATCCAAAAACCAACACCTAAGGAGGACATGTATGACCCTCTGAAACATGATCTATTCTTTAACAATGCAATATAAGTATTCCATAGTATCCCTTTCCCTAAAATAGAATAAAACTACCCTCAACCTACAATTTATCCTAAGATTTCACAATTCCCTACCTCACCCCTTGCACCCCGAAACTTCGTAATCCCGATGAGACAAATTGAGCAGTCACAAAATGTAGTTGACCTTTGGTTTAAGTTATTTTCTAATATTCTTGGGAATGACCAGCTGACAGAGAAGTTGCGTAATGCCCTGTATCTAGTCTTAGGAATGAAGGAATCCCCGGGAGCTAGAATAATGACTAATATTCCTAAGAAGAGCACTCAGAGAGTGAAGAGAAGGAAAATATAGACTGGGAAAGATTGTAGATTAGCAACCCAGATAGATGAGTTTGAGATTAAGGATGTTATGTTAGATCTAGGATCTGATGTTAACATATTGCCTAAAAAGACTTGGGAAGATTTAGGGAAACCCTAGTTGATATATTCCCCTATCCAATTGAGAATGGCCAATCAGTTTTGTATTTTCCCAATAGGAAGGATGGAGAATGTGGATATAGATGTTGCAGGAGTAAAGATTGTAGCTGATTTTGAGGTGATTGAAATGATGGGGGATAAGGACCCTTATCCTGCACTACTTGGTATTTATTGGGATTATTATAACTACATTGTTATTGAACTAAAGAGGGACACTATGACACTTGAAGCAGATGAAATAAAATAAGTTCATCCCTTGGATCCATATGTAGGCCCTTGGTACACAGAGATGTTGTATGTGAATCCCCCTACGGACAAGTGGATTCCCTCTTGGTCTCTAGACTCCTAAGGCCAAGACAGAAAAGTGCTTAACATGGACACTGAATTCCTTTGAGATATAATCAAGATAATAAATGAAAGAGAAAGAGAAAGACATGTACCTTATTAGCGACATTTGTCCTTGGAAAGTCATGGCTGAGCTTCGATCCTGAGCTCCCTGATAGGTCTTGTAAAATAAAGAGAGGTACAAAAGACTTCCTACTCTACTAAGATTAGCTCAAACATAGATCCATCTACTGCAGACAAACTCATGTGGACTGAACATAAATTTGAAACAAACAGGCCAAACATTGATTATTAACGAGAACAAGTAAAAGTACTTACAATCCTTTGAATGAAGGTGCAACAACTTCTTCTAGTTCTCCTTGTCCAACCCCTTTGCTCAAGTAATCTCCACTGATTGATTTGATGACATCTCACTCGTGAGATCATAAGTTTGATGTAATTCTCAATCTATATCATCCTTTTCACCATGAGGAGGCCTCCTTATATAACCTTGGAGAGGTCCAACCACTTGAGAGATATTTGGGAAAAGTTGAGGATTCCTCTCCTTCAGTTGAGGATATTCCCTAATATCATGCCTTGACCATCTATTCGAATCCAACCACCTACAACAATAGGGGGATTCTTCCCCGATTTGTCTCAACAAACCCAAAACTTGCTCAGAAAAGGGCAGCGCTCCCCTAAAAGGGTGCACAGAGTGCTCAAACACTCCCCCAAAGAGGCCCAGGGAGCGCTAGCGGTCCCTAACAGTGGGTAGGGGATCGATCCTCTCCAAAATCCATTTTTTAGTGGTTCTTTCAGTGGCAAAAGGTTTGTACTCCCTATCAAGTGATCTCTCTTCTTCAAAACTAGTCTTTGAGGTGTCTTAAGTGTCTTTATGATGTTGTTAGAGGCATGACATAGGCAAGATGGCAGTATGATGTTTATGACACTTGCAACACTTATAGTCAAGATGTGACACTTGTGGACAAGATGTGACACTTACAACACTTGTAATGATGACACTTGCGACACTATTGAAGTGAGTAATTTTGATGTGTAACATATTGCCCCCCAAAGTACAAAGTTAGAAGACGTGATGACTGAAGTACTTTGTAGACTTTTTTGAGAAAGGGTATGGACGCAGAGAGGCTGGAAAAATCTGCACACAACCACCAAACAAATATTATGACATGTTTCAAACCCAAGGTAGGCATACCTATGCTTGAGTGATAAAGACTTTTTAGGTATGGCCAGCATAAAACACAATGCGGATCCATAATTATATTGACAAAAGGTATAGCTAATGTAGATACAATGTGGATATATACTCCTATGACCTGAACTGATCGTAGCCATGAATAATACACAGTGGATCTACGAGATGACAAGACATAGCCACGACCAATACAAAGTGGATCTATGTAACAATATATGTGTCATAGTTCAAAAGAACTCCTTCAGTACCTGGGAAAAGTACATATAAGAGTGATGAATCAACCCAGGGTCTTCTTACCTTACCTGATGTAGTACGAATCTAACCATGTGAATAGATGTCCCGATTTCAAACATGGTAGAAGCCACTTGATTACCGATCAATGATGTAAACCATTAACAAGCACGAGGGAGATCACCATTGATGTCAATGATTCCCAAGGTACTCTAGTACATTCCAACGAATGTGAATGGATGAGCTGAAGTTGAACATCTATGGAATCATCTGATCACAGGTCAATAATGAAAACCCACTATCAACCATGAGGAGGCCTGCCATTGAGGCATGCAGGTCCCAAGGTACTAACTGGTTTCTAAGTCTAGTTCCCAAATAATGTGCTGAAGTCGACAGGAATAGAATCATAGAAGGAGGGCCTTGATGTATCTCCCATCAATGACATGAAACAGACACAGAGATGTAATTGATATATTAAATGAACATGGACTAACATGGGTATTGAAACAAGATATTTATGATGGCTGACTCTCGAGGCAGATACTTCCATTGAACACTGAGGCACAATAGCAGAAATGTGACATGGACCAAAACTTGATGATGCAGTGGATGTTGTGAATTTAATCAGGTGACCCAAAGGAGTAAAATAAACTCAGAAGATTGGCTCAGTGCAGAGGTTCAGTGGATTAAAATGCGTGCAAAGACAAAGTGTCATGTTCAAGGGAGACCGTAAGAGCTACTGGTAGTGTTCTCAAAAAACTTCTTGGTTTGCTTCTTTCAAATTTTTCCCCCATCTAGATAGACGAGTACCTCTTTTTAATTTAACGAGATCGAGGAGGGTAACATATGCTTGATATGACTCACCTTCGGTAAGTCCCTCTTCCTTTGTTTAACGAACTGGAAGAAGTAAGGGTTCGATCCCGTATGGGCCCTTCAATGTATGATTGTTTAATGAGTCCAGAGAAGGTAAACTTGGTGGTTATTCATATTTATAGAGTTTGAAAACAACATAAAGATGACTCCAATGTTGTCCTTTTTTGTAATGTTAGTCTCGCAAGGCCGAAAAAGAGATAAATTTTCACTCGAAATATGCCCTTTCAAAAATTTTAACGAGTGGGAAAGGAAGCAATATCACTCAGCAATCTTTTCATGTTTAGAGAGTCTGAAAAGAGCTTAAAGATGACTCCAAGGGGTACCTTTTTCATATATCCATGCGAGTTCGAAAAAGTGATAAAAGTCTACTCGGTTACATTCTCATGTTTTTTCGAGCATAAGAAAGAACAACGACTAAGCTTGGTATGCCCCCAGCTTGAAATATAGTGGCTTAACTCCAGAATGATCATCAAAGGATGAAGACATGCCCTCCAAGCTTCAATTCATTCATTGACTTTGAGGTTGTCACCAATTTATCTACTAGACAGAGAAAAAGGATAAGAGTGGATAAAAATAAGGTTCAAAAGAGGTGACTGTTTCAATTTTTAATGAAAGGTGACCGCTCAAAGGAAAATAACTAGCCTCAGGGTTCCAGGTTCAATCCCCATATTTTTGGTTCATTTTTTAACGAGCTTGCGACAGAGAGGAAAACTATGCTCGTGACCTCTGTTTCATTTTTTAACGAGCTTTCTATAGGAAGAGAAACTATGCTCATGACCTTTGTTTCATTTTTTAACAAGATTTCTATAGAGAAGCGAAACTATGCTCGTGGACTCTTCTTGATCATGGTTTCCAAGAGAATAACGCATTGGAAGGACACCATGTCAAGGGAAAAAAATCGGTCATGGCTTCCAAGAGATCTTCACTGGATGGAAGAAAATCACTCTGGAAGGAATACATGTCAAGGATCTCAACAGGGGTAAGGAGATCAGGCTCCAATAGCTCTACTGAAGAGATCACCATGTCAACTACTAGATCCAAATCATTGGAAGTCGAAGGCATGGGAGACAATGGAAAATCGACATCAGGAGGGGAGATAGACTTTATATATGCTCTAATTTCTTCATGAGGGGGAAGAAAAGAGGATCGATGATGGTTATCATCCTGAGGTAGCTCGTCAATGTTCAACATTTCCATAATAGATTCATCATAGGGAAAAATTGGGGAAATGTAGTCGGTCGCAGACGACAAGGAACTTAACCGTGATGGCATTGAGTAACTATCAAGTGCCAATAGATGTTGGTCATCCAATGAGGGAGAAGCGGATTGGATAGAAACGTATGAGGTTTCGGCTGGACTAAGTGGCACAGTGTCACCTAGTGCATCGAATTCCAACGGACTATGTACAATCCAAGGATCAGATGATTCCAAAGATTGATAAGCCATAGTCGAAATCATATCGAAGGTGGAAATATGATGTGTAGTCGGTGGAAGTGGTGTAGGGAAGGTACCCACGAGGATAAAATCTTTTAGTAAACCAACACCAATGCTTTCATACATAATCTTGTGGTCTCCTAGAAAAGGAATGTTGTTCGTAGCAGGAGTGTGAGCATTGGTCGTGCAGAAATCTAACTGATCAATAGTGACAATTTTGCCCTGATGAGGAAATTGTACACATTGAAACACCGATGAGGAAACAACAATCATAGCATAAAACCAACTTATTCAAAGTAACAAGTTGTAATCGAGGGGAGCATTGACTAGCTCGACATCAACAGTGACGGTTTTTCCACCCAATTGGATGGGCAGGGACTATAAAAGTCCATGGGGATGAAAACCTCACCCATCGAATGCGCGTAAAATCATTAGGGATTTGTTAAGTGTGGGTTATTTTAAACTTTTCCAACATTCTAAAGACATGACACAATTTGAGGCTCCCTGATCTAGAATAGTTCGGTGGATTTTTTAATTGTGAACAACAACATCAACTTGGAAAGAAAGTTGGTGGGAGAGTCGAGATGTATAATTGTCCAGTTTAAACATGATATGGTTGGATGACTCAGGATCAACAATGCCAATAGAAGCCAAGATCTTTCTACGTTGACTGGGGTAGTGTTGTACAACTTCTAATGCAGACATAGCACACGGTGCTTGAGCCAAATATTCAACAATGTTGTAGTTTTGGGCGGCACGTGAACTAGGATTAAAGGTAGATTTATGAATAGTGCTCTTAGGAGGGCATAATATAGAGTCGAATGTAGGTTTCTCAATCTGAAGTGGTCCATATGGAGGATTAACCGATGGAGGACTAACGAAGGACGGTGATGGATCCGGTAAAGTATCGGTACCGTTAGTGACTTTTCCTTTGTCAGGGTTACCTGGTGTGTCGTATGTCTTAGATTGAGTGGTCAAATTAATCCCATTAAACATATAAATATGTGCACTTGTCGAGGCCTCATCATGAGAATGGGTAGAACTGCCCCCAAGAGAGGGGGTTTGAGCAACCATGGATTGTTGTTGTGGAAAAGGCCGAGTAAGTACAATGGGTTGTGAATTTCCGTGGAAAAGTTTGTCCACTTCATCACGATGTGGACAGTCTCGAGTGTAGTGATCGTCACCACAAATTATACACGGGAATTTCAGTTTCTGTTATGGTTGATTTTCGGTAGTAGGTGTTTGATATTCATTTTTTGGTTGTTCATTGTTATTGGTATTTTTTGATTTATTTTTTGCCTTCTTCTTACCTCCTGATTGTTGTGAAAGGGCATATTGAACTGCATTCGCCTCAGAGATCTAAGTTTGGGGGGAGGTAGAGGAGAGTGTGGTTGATTGGGAAGTAGATTGAGTTTTGATGGAACCGATAACACCATCCACATGAGATGAGGATGATGGCTTATATGGATTGGTATCAGCTCTAGCAACATTTGGAAGAAAATCATACAAAGTACCAGACTGTGAATAAACCAAATCTAAGTATTGAGCCCGAGCAATGGTTTCTTCCTCGGTGACCGTGCCACCCATAGCGACATCACGAGCGATCGGGGGTAAAAGTGATTTAGTAAACCACTCCACCAATAATATGTCAGGAATTATTACTTTGATCATCCTTCATCGTTGTCTCCACTCATGAATATGGTAAGAGATATTCATGAAGTCAGTTTGATGAAGGGAGGTCAAGAGTTCAGTACCTGTATCGTAGCGAATAGGTAGTTGAAAGTGTGTGAGTAAAGACATGGAAAGGGAGTTGAAATCATGGAAAGAAGCACGTGGTAGTTCAATATACCACTTTACTGCTGAGCCCATAAGTTTTCGCTGGAAAAGATGCAAACATATAGAATCATCCATGAGGGAGTTTGATGAAAACCACAAATGGAAAGTCATCACATGGTTATTTGGATCTTCTCCAGATTTTCCATCAAATTTTAGAATATTGGAAGGAAGTTTAGCTGGAATAACTGGCCAAATCGGTGAATGAAAAATAGGATCATTAGTTAACCGAGACAAGTTTGGGAGATCCAGAGTTGCAAGGAAAGGTAGTTGTCGGTTAATTTGCAGATGATACTAATGTGGCATAGGAACACCAGTAGGACCATAAAGTGGGTTAGGTGGATAGTTGTAACCAGTAGGTCCTCCTACATATGGTTGTTGCCGACTAGGATAAACAAGATTCGATGATGGATGAGAAACATTTGCATAACCCAGTGGGTTCTGAGCATTATAAGCCGGGTGATTTGCTTGCCCATAAAGAGGATGAACATTTTTCCCTTGAGGAGAGTAAGGAGTAGATACTAGAGGCAAATACACATTAGACCCATGGGGGGGATACGGTTGCTATCCTTGAGGACTCCAGGTGGTATTTGGGATGCCACCTGGATAAGGTTGTCCATAAGATGACCTGGAAGGAACAAGATTTGATACTCCTCCTTGTGGTTTATGATATGAGTGCCCCCCAACATGGGGTTGGGTAAATGTGCCTCTAGAAGATACTCCCTAGGATTGTGAAGGGTTTTCAGTAGACGAAGGTTTCCCCCCTACCAGCGATGGATTAACAACCGGGGTATGATTGGCAAAGGGAGGTTGCCCTTCGGGAAGAACATGAAAAGGGGGTTGTCCCTTGGGAGGGGTAGGCCCACCATAGGATGGTGGTCTTATAGGAGGTACAAGTACTCTAGTTGGTGGTTTCCCTTCAGTCAGATGTATTTGGCTGGAAAGGGTTTGCATTCTCGAGTGAAAATATGTCCCAGTAAGATCATGCGGAACATGTGGAACTGTAGAGTGAAAGTTTGTAAAAGCAAGGGTAGGGATCAAAGTGCCTTGGGAATGAGTAGAGGTGATGAGTCCAACATTAGGATATACTTATGATGATGCAATAGTAGGGTTAATGACCTGATCGATGGGGTGATTCATAGTTTGACCAGATGTCCCAGTTTCAACAGGAGGGTCATGAGGATGAAATGGTTGTCGAATAGATTCAAAATGCTCATAAAGATCACGTCCTGATGAAGTCCTCCATACATAACAAGCAGGTGTGGTATTTTTATATACTGTAGTGGTAGGACGAACATGAGTCCTATGCTCATCACCAAAGGTTGGTTCTGTGGATCCCATATATGTTTCGGTAAATGCTTTCTCAGGTAAATGTGGGACCTCTTCGTCTATGACGTTCCCAAGGGATTCTAAATGAAGAAAAAGTGATTCGAGAGGGGTTACTGACATAGATTTAGTGTGAGGAGTGGGATTCTCAACTGTAACCAAAGCGCCTTCTGAATTGTCTAACGGAGCAACAACAACACTCTTAGCGTCAGATTGATTTTCTACCTCTCCATGGTAGTTGTCTTCTGGAGGGTTAGGAGGTAAGGGTTGGTAGCCTTTCAGAGGAAGCCCTTGCATCTTATGAAATTGATGAAGACCTTTATCGTCTACAGACTCGATTTTGGAGAATAACAATACATGCTGAAAATCTAGGGCCAACTAACAAGAAGAAACAACATAGGCTAATAAAATCTAGGAATCAAAATCAAGAAAACAAAACTTATGTCTATGACCGTACTAGTTGGTGATGAAATCCAACGTTGCGTGATCAAGTCAATAAGGGGCTAGGATATGGTGGAAAAGTTACAAAGTCGACCTGCTTAATGGACTTTCACCTTGGTGCAAGATTCCACGTAGTAATTGTGGATTTACCCTCCAAGGAGCTTGAGTGAGTTTGACCAATGTCTGTTCCAGGTACAGTGAGACTTCCCTTCACCATCACCTTGTGTAAGTACCTAATTATTATGGTAACTAAGGACACCAACTCGGAGTCATCCCCTGGGAGGGTATAGTCGACAGTCCGATCCGAACGTATGGGCAGGATAACAAGTCTGGAATCAACTCGAGAGGCTCCCACACATAATCGTGGGTATACCCTCAAGTGACCCCCAATATGCGATCCAACCACTACAAATAGGTGAACCACGGAGGGACAATCTCTGTAATTCTCCCGAAAGGGCGTAACCCCTGTGTGAGAGGGGGATCCCAGAAATCTTATACGACAACTGGATTTTCTCTCCCTATCGCAAGATGCTAATGTTTGTTTCGAAAAATTTGGAGAGTTGTACTCACAGCCTAATCCAAAGTGATAATCCTAGTCTAATGTTGGTGGAAGATCCTAAGAACAAAATGTTCTAGATGAATTTTAATTAGAGATGATTTTACGACTGTTCTTTACTCAAAGGGTGTATGACAATGAAACTGATGGTATGATGACTCAATTCTCAAAAATGCACAAGAAAACGATAAGCAATCATTGTCTTTTGATGAATGACTATTTAAGGGAAAGAGAAAAAAATGGTTTTCACTATCAAACACTAAAATGCAATGTCCTCATACAAGTTTTTCTCAATCAAATCCAATGCAATGCTAAAAATTTCAGAAATGCCTTCTAATATCCAAACCAATCACTAAAATATGTCCTTTTGATTATATGCGAATGATAATAAAATGTAAAACTTATAAATGTCAATCAGACTTCAGGATTAAACAATCAGAAGCAAACCTCACACAAAACAAAAAATACACTCTCGTCGTGAAATAGGCAAGAAGGACGAAGATAACCAAAGTTGCAAACAAGAACCAAAAAACCTCAAACAAAAGAGAAATGTTGGAAAACTAACCTCAAAGATCAGATGGAAAGGTTCATAGACCTTTGGATTTCCTCACAAAAGTTTCCACTCAGTTAGATAAAGGAGAAGAAAAAAACAAGTTAACTCTAGGTCAGCAAAGACAAAGAGTAACTTCAAGGAAAGGAAAGAAAATGTCAAATTACCAAACAAAAGAGGATCAATCCTTAGAAAACAGGGTGTTGAAGGCCAATACCAATATGGAATGAGAGTATGAGACCTTGAGCAAGTGCCAAAACCAAGAAATAGCTTCAAAAGATGAAAATTGTGGAGAATTTCTCACAAAAATGGGGTAGTGCTCTGGTGTAAGGGGTACCAGAGCATTCTAACACTCTGTGTAATGCTAAAGGGGAGTGCTATCACTCTGACAACAACAGGGGGAGTGGTCTTCTCCAAAAACTTAGAAAAATGCCTAGAAACTCAAAAAATCAAAGAAATTCAGTCAATTAGGGTGATCATGATGAAATAAAGAGGCAATCAAACAAATATAAGAATCAAAATGACAATATGGAGAAGGTAAAATGAGTGGTAAAAGGGATAAAACAAGATCTGGGAAAGGAAACAAAAATCAGAGCTCCTCCCTAGTAGAGTCCCCAATTTCTATTGTAGGTGAATCCCCTTGTGGACAAGTGGATTCCCTCTTGGTCTCTAGACTTCTAAGGCCAAGACAAAAAAGTTCTTAACATGGACACTGAATTCCTTTTAGATCTAATCAAGATAATAAATGAAAGAGAAGGATAAATATATGTACCTTATTAGCGACATTTGTCCTTGCAAAGTCCTAGCTCAGCTTCGATCCTAAGCTCCCTGATAGGTCCTGTAAAACAAACAAAGTTACAAAATACTTCCTACTCTACTGAGATTAGATCAAACATAGATCCATCTACTGCAGACAAACTCATGTGGAATGAACATAAATTTGAAAGAAATAGGCCAAGCATTGATTATTAATGAGAACAAGTAAAATTACTTACAATCCTTTGAATGAAGGTGCAACAACTTCTTCCAGTTCTCCTTGTCATACCCCTTTTCTCAAGTAATCTCCACTGATTGCTTTGATGACATATCACTCATGAGATCATAAGTTTGATGTAATTCTCAATCTCCATCATCCTTTTCACCATGAGGATGCCTCCTTATATAACCTTGTATAGGTCCAACCACTTGAGAGATCTTTGGTATAAGTTGAGGATTCCTGTCCTTCAGTTGAGGATATTCCCTAAGATCATGCCTTGACCATCTATTCAAATCCAACCGCCTTCAGGAATTGAGGGATTCTTCCTTGATTTGTCTCAACAAACCCAAAACTTGCTCAAAAAAAGGTAGCGCTCCCCCAAAAGGGTGCACAGAGCGCTCAAACACTCCCCCAAAGAGGCCCAAGGAGCGCTAGTAGTCCCTGACAGTGGGTAGGGGAGTGCTCCTCTCCAAAATCCATATTTTAGTGGTTCTTTTAGTGGAAAAAGGTTTGTAATCCCCGTCAAGTGATCTCTCTTCTTCAAAACTAGTCTTTGAGGTGTCTTAAGTGTCTTTATGATGTCGTTAGAGGCACAACATAGGCAAGATGGCAGTATGATGTTTGTGACACTTGCAACACTTATATTCAATATGCGACACTTGTAGACAAGATGTGACATTTAAAACACTCATAATGATGACACTTGCGACACTATTGAAGTGAGTAATTTTGATGTGTAACAAGAGCCATCAGACAACATTGTGGAAGGAGAGGATCTAGATTAGTTATACATCGTAAAAATAGGAAAGAGGGAAGACTACATCAATCCTATGACTAATGGATCAGTAAGTTGGAGGAGCATACAATCGGTGGATGGAGATTCATAACTAGCATTTGACAATTGGCAACTGATCCAGGGAATCAAATTTTTCTCCAAATTCAAAGTGCTCAGAATCGCTTCAAAACAAACATGTGTGTAGGCCTTGTCTCCATGAACCCAATGAAACTTGAACGGTTTCAAACGAAGGTTGTATGAACAAGATATCAAGTTATGTTCATTTTTCCAAACACGCAAAATTTTGTTGACAGTGTAGTCCATACAGTCCATATAGTGTTGACATGGCAGCTGACCGTATAGGTCGTACGACCATACAGTGACACGGTAGAGGATTTGGCATGCTGAATTAGCAGGCTCAGTGGAAGATGTGGGTGAATCATATTGAGACATGTGTCATTTTATTGGGTTAATGGTATGGTGCCACGTGGCCCAGTCATGGGCTGCCACGTGGCACCCCTCTAGTGGTTGGCAATGGGTAAAATTTATATGAATCTACAGGAGTCGAACCCGCGACCTCCGTGTGTGGGGGAGTGACTTGGCAGGGCCTGGCTACTAGCCCGCCCACGGTGGTTCTTAACCCTTATTGTTTAAATTTATTATTTGAATTTGAATAAATGTTATTTTGGCAGAGTTAAGGGCTGGGGATTATCCCCAACCCCCGATGCATTTGCATGTGACTCTACCACATGCCCCTTTTCTATACCTTTTGGCATGGTTCGGTACATAGGTCTAAAGCCTCGGTTTCATACCACACCACATGACCACACATTTAAACCTTGGTGTGCATGTGAAACATGGTTATGATATGTAGCCCCTGGTTATATCGCATATGACCCTTCCTTTTAACCTTGGCGCGGACCGTTACATTTGTTATCACTCAACCTTGGTCACATGATATTTCACCATATGACCACATACCTTCACGCATAGGAGATAGCTTATGGGCGCGTGAGTTGTTAGGCCGTTGGCCACATGGGGCCATATGACCGAGTTCTCCATTGGAGATTGGGGGCCAACACACTAACGATCCTACATTTTTTCCTAATTTGTAGAATTGTTGCATGTGCTGATGTTTTGGACCTAGGAATGTTGTGGGAGTCAGGCTGGTCATTCACAGGTGCGTTTCAGCGAGCAGGTACAACAAGCTTGAAGGGGAAAACTTCCAGGAGGTGTAACTTCGTTTTTTTTGGCTAAACCAAGTGCCGAAAAAGCCCAGCCAGGGGTTTTTGGATGTTCTGAGGCCATTGGATCCATCTATTTTGTATATTGAGCACTGTAAGAGCACATTTTAAGCATAATGAAAATGATCCAAGGGAAGATGGACCAAGATATGTATCCCAAGGGAGGGGTGAACTCCTTTATCATTTGATGTGTTATGTGTTCATTATTGATGGTTTTTATTTGTCTTATAAGTTGCTCTTGTTTAAGTAAAAGTCATTGAAATTATGTGTTAGCAACTTGATACAATTACCCAAACACATACCTTTTATACACTTTCAATTTAAAGAGATAAGTCTTCTTCATTTTAAATATCTATTGGAAACAAATTCATTCTATTTTCAGATCAATTGGTATCATAGCTTTGGTTTTTGAAGGCTTGATTGTTTGCAAGTTGTTTTTGTTTTTTTAATGCTTACAAGGTTGAAGCTCACAAAAGGAGAAGTTCAACTTGTATATCCAAGTTCTCAACTGAAAAGAAGGAGAACTATAAAATCACCTCAAGTTTCAAGGATATTTTCACCAAGTATGGATCATGAGGAGAGTCATGGAACTCTTCCTTCAGAGGATGAAAATTTCAGAAAGGCTTTCTATGACATGACTGAGATGGTCAAATTTTTGTTTGAAGAAAGAAATGCAAGATTGCAAAGTGAAAGCTCCAACCCCCCAAAGGGAGATGGAGACAGCGATGATAAAACTACAAAGGGAAATGGAGGGAGTGGTGATTATCCACCTCCTTCACCTCCATCTTCCACCTCTTCCACCATTTCAAAACTACCTCCAAATTCTCCAAAAGAACATGGTAAAACTCCCTTACAAATGCCTTTTCTAAATCTTGATATTAAGTTTGAATTGAAAATGTACAATGCAGAGGTCAATGATGAGAAATTAGATAATTGGATTCATCATATTGAAGTGTATTGTAGGATACAAAGAATCACAGATGATGAAACTAAGATTCAACTTGCTTCTTTAAGATTGGATAGTGTAGCACTCATTTGGTGGGAAGCCAAAACTCAAGAAGACATGAATAAACATGGTAAAGTTTTATCCTCATGGAATTATTTTATTGTTGCAATTAAAAGGCAATTTTATCCATTAGCATACATGCAGAAAGCTATTATGGATTGTAAAAATTTAGGCAAGCCAAAGGGCAAGATGTGCAAAGTTTCGCTCAATAATTTAGGAGAAGAGCTTTGGTTTTGGGTGTAGATTTGTCTTCACAAGATACTTTCCTCAAATAAATTGGATATTTGAATAGCTACTTGAGGCATACAATACTTATGTTTAACCCTTCAAATCTAGATGAAGTACGTGTGCAAGCTACTCATTTAGAGGCAAGAGGAAGGAATGAACCTCAAGAGGGAAACAAGAAGTCTTTTAATGGAGACAAGGGAAAGAGGAAGTTTGAAGGAAATGGAAAGAAAAATGATTCAGTGAAGGAAGAGAGAGAGAAACTCTCTTGTAAACATTGTTCAAAGGATGGACATGATCAAGACCATTGTTGGAAACTTCATCCTGAAAAGAGACCCAAAAATTTCAACAACAAGGAGAAACCAAACATTGTTGCAACTGTACAACGAGATTTAGGATCTGATTCGGAAGATGAAACAGAAATCACATCCATGGATTTACAAGGTAAGAATTATATTGCAAGCACTAGTTCTTCAAATTCTTCCATCAATGAAACTCAATATGAAAAAGAAAGGATAGAGATTTTCCACATAAGGGTAATTTCAAAACATACGAAGATAGATACTCTTTTTGATACGGGATCACAAGAAAAGCTTATTTCTGAAGACATTGTCAAGAAAATAGATTTGGAAACTACTCCTCATCCTAAACCATACCCTCTAGGTTGGATATGTGACAATGCCAAATTGCATGTGACAAGAAGGTGTAAACTCATATTTGCAATCGCTGCAAACTATATAGATGAGGTAGATCTTGATGTTATTCCATTGGATATTTGTGGTATTGTGTTTGGAATCCCATACATATATGATAGCAGAGCCATTTTTCATCGTCATGAGAACAGGTATCATTTTAAAAAAAATGGAGTTGAGTACATTATTAGAGCACATACGAAGAAGATGAATTTGTCACTTACAAATGATGGACAAATGAAGAGACTAGTCAATGATAGTAAGAACCTTGTACTTTTGATGATAAAACCCAAAGATGATGAAGAGAAAGTTCTCAAAGGATGTGATACAAAGTTACAATCTGATTTGTATGAGGTTGATAATGAAAATGTTGAGATGTTTTAGGAACCAAGGGGATTGCCTCCTAAAAGGGGTATCCAACATGCGATTCTATTGTAGCAAGGAGGACCTCTTCCAAACATTGACATGTTTAGGATGTCAGACATGGAGAATATTGAAATCAGAAAACAAGCCCAAGAGTTACTTGACAAAAGGGTCTTCAAACCAAGCACTTCGCCATGCAGGTCACCAATTGGTTTGGTACCAAAGAAAGATTGTATGTGGCGAATGTGGGCAGATTTCAGAGCCTTGAACAAGACTACATATATGATTGCTGAAGGAGACACATGGAAGAAATCTTTGAAAGCAAAGCAAGATCCATTTCATTCCTTGACTAGTTATGTTTTCCACTTTGTAATAAGGTATAAGAAATACTTTTATGATAAAGTTGTTGATATGCTTACTAGACCTATTGTTAGTGCTTTAGTTATTTTCAAGCATAGTCTTATCATGCATAAGAGATATTTGGAACAATTTATTTTAGATGCTGATGGAAATAATGTTTATGCAAATTTATATCATACTAACCAAGTTGAGGAGTTGGATTCGTATTTGCATGGTAAACTTTTGTATCTTGGCAAGCTATGTTTTTCACAGGGTGAAAGAGTCAACATGATAAGGGAAGTACATTCTTCTCTTTTCGTTGGCTATTTTGGTGTGGGAAAGCATCCTAAGTTTTGGGATGAGAATCTACACTACTTTCAACATGCTTATAACCAGGAAAAGAAGTTCATTGAACCAATTCAGTTTGTGCAGCAAACCATTCAAGAACAGTTGAGAAAGAGCCAAGCCAAGTACAATACAAGGCATGACAACTTTTGTATTGGTCTCAAAGGCACCAATCCAAGAAAGTATAGATGGATTGATATTGGAAAGGTGGGGGAACTATACCCTCATATTTATATTGAATAAAAGTAGACTTTTGGAGGTCCAAAATATTCCTAATGGGGAGGTGTGATCTAGGGGATCAAATTTTGCTCAAAATTCAAAGTGCTTGGAATTTCTTCAAAATGGGCATGTGCGTAGGCATCGTCGTCACACACCCAACATAACTTGAATAGTATAAAACAAACGTGGTATGAATAATATATCACATTCTTTTCATTTTTCCAAATAGGCAAAATTTTGCTAATTGTGCAGTCCGTACAGTGATGACGCGACAACTGACCGTACATGCCATACAACCATATAGTGACATGGCAGAGGATTTGGCATGCTGACTCAGTAGGATCGGTGGAAGACACGGGCGAATCATATTGAGACACATGTCATTTTATTGGGATAATGGTATAGTTCCATGTGGCCCAGTCATGGGCTACCACGTGGCACCCCTCCAATGGTTGGAAATGGGTAAAAGTTATATGACTCCACAGGAGTCAAACCCATGACCTCTAGGCATGGGGGATTGATTTGGTAGGGCCGGTTTACCAGCCCGCCCATGGTGGTTCTTAACCCTTATTGTTTAAATTTATTATTTGAATTTGAACAAATGTTCGTTTGGCAGATTTAAGGGCTGGGGCCTAGCCCTAGCCCCCGACGCATTTTGTTACGAGGAAAATCTCTCTATGGATAGGGTAAACCACAACAGACGAAAATGACTATAGAAATAAATTATATCCCCAAAACATGCCATATAAACCAATATTAAAGTGAGATAAGAAAGATGCCTACCTCGTCCAGATGTTAGATGAAGTCCACCGTTGAGAACTTGAACCCAAAATTATATACCTGCAACTAGTTATCAATAAACAAACAAAGCAAGCATATGGTGATAATATAAAAGGTTAGGACATTAGATAGCATAATCCATTAATATACACAACAAATACACCCATAGATAATAGCTCATCTATTTGCAAGATATCGATTGGATGGGAGAAGAGTATTTCTATTAGTAAATGATCAAGTATAGAAGTTAAAATGTTACATACTTACATGTCAGCACAGTTCATAACTGAGAAACTAAGTTCCTTCTAGCTAGGCCTCCACCACTTCAATCCTCCACCAAAAGAAAGCTCATAAGAGAGAAAGAATGAGGTTCTCAATCAATAAGGGAAGAGATTGGGGGCTAAATACTGTGTTCAGACTTAAAGGACAAAGGGATGCAGACTCAATATGAAGTAAATAATTTCTCCAGATTAACTTTACTCTCAAAGTTGAACTCTTCTCCTCTTTCCATATCTCAAAATTGGCCCATTTATAGCCTTCCAAATGGAACTGAAGGACCGAGTCAGAACGTTTCCAGTATATGGAAGGCCAATGATCATAGATCTCCTATCGTGACTTGGAAACCCAACATTAATTTTCATTTTCTGGCACGAATATCGATGTACACGGGTTGTAGTGTAGCATCCTGTGTATATGCATGTTGTATAGTGTGAAAGATGCATATATGTGGAAAAATGTTAATTTTTGTCTCTGGATTTTATCAACAGGGAAGATAATTCTGCATAGAGAAATGGAATAAGGCCCTTTGTGCAAGATTGCATAGGGTGAGGAAAATATTTCTTTAACACATTTTCATGTGACTCTACCACATGCCCCTTTTCTATACATTTTGGCACGGTCCGTTACTTTGGTCTACAACCGCGGTTTCATACCACACAACATGACCACATGTTTAAACCTTACCGTGCGTGAGAAACATGGATATTATGTGTAGCCCCCAGTTATATCACATACGACCCTTCCTTTTAACCTTGGCGTGAACCATTACACCTGTTAGCAATCAACACTAGTAACGTGGTATTTCACCATATGAACACATACCTTCGTGCAGAGGATCTAGCTGACAGGCGTGCGAGTTGTTAGGGCGTTGGCCACATGGGGCCATACGACTGAGTTCTCTATCGGATATTGGGGGCCAACACACTAACGATCCTACATTTTCGCTTGATTTGTGAAATCGTTGCGTGTCCCATGCATTTTGGCGAGCAGGTACAACAAGCTTGAAGGGAAAAACTTCCAAGAGGTGTAACTTCTTTTTTCTTTGGCCAATCCATGTGTCGAAAAAACTCAGCTAGGGGTTTTTGGAAGTTCTGAAGCCATTGGAGCCATCTATTTTGTATTTTGAGCACTGTAAGAGAAATTTTTAAGCATAATGAAAATGATCCAAGGGAAGATGGACTAGGATATGTAGCCCAGGAGAGGGGTGAACTCCTTTATCAATTGCTGTGTTATGTGTTCATTATTGATGGTTTTTATTTGTCTGATATTTTTCACCTGTTTAAGTAAAAATCATTGAAATTATGTGTTAGTAACTTGATCCAATTACCCAAACACATACCTTTTATACACTTGCAATTTAAAGAGATAAGTCTTCTTCATTTTAAAGATCTAATAGAAACAAATTCATTCCATTTTTAGATCAACAACATGGTGCATATGAAATATTTTCAAGATGGTGCGCAACTGTTAGAGAAATAAGATCGGTTGGAAACGAGGTCAAATAACATCAGACATATAATGGTACTTCATACCTTGGCAGTTTTATGGTTAGTATTGAAGAAAAAATAGTAGAATATCAAAGGATCATAGTTCTGGACCTAGCCCTGGAAGACACCCTTGCCAGGTGGTGGGCTAGTCACAAAGAAGTAATTAAGAACTGGGAGGATGTGAAGCATGCTATCTAGTGTCGATTTTGGGACAAGCAAAAATTGAAATAAGAGATGCAGATGGATTTTCAAGTTGCCCAACTGTTCGATGGGCATTCTGATCCTAAAACACATATCGACCAATGTGTAAGACATTGGCAAGTTATGGAAGTACCATCTCACTTGTGGGTTCAAGTATTTCCCCATTCTTTAAGCCTAATACCGAAAGCTTGGTAAAGCCATGAAGAGACCATAAGGCATACCAACAGTTGGAAAACATTAGGAGACCAATTTTGCAAGAAATTTTCTTTCACAAGTTAGTACCCCGAGCTCAAGAGAATCCTGCAAAGAATTAAAGAAATGATTTTTTCCGATGTTTGTAAATGGAAAGCGGACCTAATGGTATGTGACAAGCATAGTCAAGTGATTCGGTCTAACCTTCACTTGGACATGAACAAGACACCCATAGAATGCTACAAAATCGAGAAGGATTTGGAAAACCCTGATGATTTAGAAGAACTGAGAAATTTAACCATTGAGGAAACAGAAGGAAGTAGACAAATCCTTAACACGCTTCCCATTTAGACTAATATCTATTATAACCATCCATTTAAATTGAAAAAATTCAACATAGGAACTACCGACCAACCCAAGATAGTATTTGTAGGAGATTACTGGGATGAGCAAACTAGCCAGAAAATACAGAGTCTATTGCGGGAGTATGAGGACTTATTCCCAAAGACATTCTCAGATATAAAAGGGATAAAAGGATATATGGGAGAGATGAATATTGAACTAAAACCAAGATTAAAACCTATAAGGCATAGACCATATCGTCTTAACCCTAGGGTGAAAGAGAAGGTTAAAAGGGAAATATACAAGATGCTTGAGGCCAGACTTATTTTTCCAGTTGAAGAAGCAGAGTGGGTTAGCCCCATAGTCATCCAAAGAAATAAAGGTACAGAGGAAATTAGGGTATGTGTAGACTAAAGAATCCTTAACTCTGCCTATGTGCATGACCCTTTTCCCTTTTCCTACATATTTTACTAACGAGGTGATAGAACAGGTTGTGGGGAAAGAGTTACTCATTCACAGATGGATTTTCGGGGTATCACCAAGTGAGACTTACCCAGGAAAACAAAAATAAGACCACATTGATAACATAATGGGGGTGATTTGCATATAATGTGATGCCCTTCGGTCTAAAGAACACACCTTATTTTTTTTCCCAAATTTTAATAGAAGCCTTCTGAGAACTTATTCACAAATTTATAGAAGTTTATATGGATGATTGGACAGTGTATAGTCTATTGAAAGTACACGTAAAGCTACTATGGCTGATGTTTTATCGGTGTATGGAGATGAAAATATATTTAGACCTCAGAAAGTGTATCTTCTGTGTGCCACATGGAAATCTGTTAGGTCACATAGTATGCCAAGAGGGAGTGTTGGTAAACCCAACCAAAGTTGTGGTCATTTTGAATATGCCTCCTCCTATGAGCGCTTGCACTCAACGCTGGGGCACACAGGGTATTATCGCAAGTTCATTAGAAGGTATGCGACTATTACTACACCCCTGGAAAATCTACTAAAGAAGTCTGATTTGTTCTAGTGCACACCAGTGTGATCAAGCATTTGACATCATGAAGGAAAAGATCAGCACACCACCTATTTTGATTTTTCCAAATTGGGAAAAGGAATTTCATGTACACGTGGATGCATTAGGTATTTCCCCCGTAGCCATCTTGGTGCAACCAGGAGATGGAAATACAAATCATCCCTTCTATTTTCCAGCAGGAATTTATTGCAAGATGAATGCAACTATACAACCACATAAAGGGAGGGTTTGGCTATGATTTATGCTTTACAAAAGTTTATACATTACCTACTAGGATCTCATTTTAAATTTTTTACTGATCATTTTGCATTATCTAGTTAACAAGCCTATCTTGGAAGGTCAAATTTGTCGATGGTTGTTTGCAACATGGATCCTGATCATTTGTCCATATTGGAGTCAAGGGAGTATGGCATAGCAATCGATGATCATCTCCCATATGCAGACTTGTTCGGAGTTGAGGCAGTACCAGAATACCTGGAAGACATAGAAGTCTTCCTGAGTACATAGGCCTACCCAGAAACATACTTTGCAACTCAGAAACGTTATATGGTGGTTCGAGCAACGGAATATGAATTGATTGCGAGGCAATTGTATAATTTGGGCTTAGACAATATCATCAAGAGATGCATTTTGGACCATGAAAGACAGGATTTCCTCTGGGAGTGCCACAGTGGAGTTGCGGGAGGCCATGTCGGAGGAAAGGCCACTACGCATAAATTCCTCCAAGATGGATTATGGTAGGCCATGCTCTTCAAAGATTCAAAGGAGTACACTAGATATTGCGACATTTTCCAGAGAGTAGGTAACCCATCAAGACGAGACAAATTTCCTCTTCAGCTAGTTCGAGCTCTGCAAACATTCGAGAAGTGGGTGATTGATTTTATTAGACCAATCAACCCCATGACTAAGAACTCAAAGGCTAGGTATATGATCACTGTAATTGATTACCTGACATGATTGGTGGAGGAAGAAAATATTCATGATTGTTCGAATGATACCGCTACCAGGTTTATCTTTGAAAACATTATCACTCGTTTTGGATGTCCTAGGAGTCTGACTAGTGATCAGAGTGGTCATTTTATCAGTAATACAATAGAAAATATTACAAAAAAGTTCTTAATCCAACATCATAAAAGAATCCCCTACCATCCACAATCCAATGGCACAGTGGAGGCATTTAACAAGATTACAGAAAGAGGTTTAATGAAGGTTTGTTGCGCAAACAGGGAATATTGGGATGACAGAGTCCCAACAGTTTTATGGGCTTATAGGACGACCATGAAGAAACTTCACAAGTATAATCCATTTCAGTTAGTCTATGTGAAAGAGGTGATGGTACCTGGAGAATTCATTACCCCTAGTATCTACATCGCACATGTTACACATATGTCAGAGGATGAATCAGTTGTGCAAAGGGTTATGGAGTTGCAAGAACTTGATGAGTCCAGGTTTTTAGAAAACTTTCATCAATCAGTTGAGAAATCCAGGAAGAAGGCTTGGCACGAGAAGCATATTAAGGCCAAAACATTTGTGCAAGGATATAAGGTCCTAATTTATGATAGTCGATACGATAAACATCCAGGAAAGTTGTGCATGCATGAGTTGGGCCCATTTATAGTTTCAAAGATCCGACACTCTGGAGTAGTCAGAATAGCGCAACTGGATGGTATAATTCGGCCAGGATGGGTGAATGGAGCTCACCTGAAACCCTATATTTCTCAGGACTGAGATAAAGGACTGTTTCTCCATTCTGAAGGAGCATGGATAGTAGTTAGATTTGAATTTTTGCAATTTATTTAAATTCAATTAATAAAGTCGGAGTGTGCATTGTTGCGTTGCGACATGTATTTTTTTTTTCCAGTCTAAGCATTTCTTTGGTGCATAAATGATTACTCAGCAACACATGATTAGAAGAGCCACGATTCCATTAAATACAATCATTAAATATGATGGGGACCCCATTGTGGTCAGAGGGAGAGTGAATCCGAATGGAATCCAAGTCCATGTGCCACATGCACCTTGTCCATTCATAGCCTTTATGATCACTACAATAACCCGTACAAACTCTGTAAGACCATAAATACATGATACATGAAGATGCCATCGGTATTTGCGCTAGGATTCTCAACCGTTCAAATGGTAAGGCTTGAGGCTAGCCATGTTCCTGTCTAACTTGTTCAGCAAATTCGAGAATCCACCAATAGATTTGCCCCATTAAATAGTCCTGTCAGACACCTCAGCTCTAGGTTTTGTCTATAGGGTTAATCATGAGTGGCCTTAGGAGTAATGAAAAATCCCACCAGCTGGCCTGAGTATAAGTTTGCATGAACTGAGCATAAGACTCATTGTTTGCTATTTTGTAGTTGAGATTTCTAAACTTTCATAGAGCCTGCAAATTCTCTCAGTTGTGACCACGAAGAAGAGTATATTTGGTCTAATTATCTTAGAATTCCATAGCAGCGACGTCGAGAGCTACATGAAGCTGAAGTTTTCTCTCTAAAAAAGTAGTTCCAAGTGAGCCGTATGATCCCCAGGTTGATTTTGTGGGTGACCTCAAAGGGAAGGTCGAGCAAGTGAAGCTCCTCAACCTTGACCTGACAGACCAGGTGTTATTCCCACAAATGAACATTGAAGTGTTCTAGAAAGTGTCTCTAGATGAGATGGGAGGGATGCATTTCATGTCGAAGCCGGATTTTATCAACCTCTTCAACTCCACAATCATGAATCTCCGAGACTTGACGGTTTTTGGCACTACTGGTGAGGTTGCACGATGCACCAAATTCCTCATCAACAGGGTACATGATAGGAGCTTATGACTCGACATATGGTATCACATTCATGCATATGATATCCATCAAATCACAAGCCTATCCATCAAAGGTGAAGATGTATCAAAAGGGTTCTAGAGCCCCAGTAAACATGGGAAAAAAAAGGGAGAACCCAGACTGTATGAAATATTTCATACTTAGAGAGGGGGGCGCATAGCCAATATTGACCCCATTTTACCAAAGATGGTTAGAACAACTTTCTATGTGATTTCTAACAAGGTAATGAGTTCCTACTGCAAGGGAGAGTGCATGTTGGATGCCCTATCAGTGGCATATTTTTGTGCCAATGGAGAGCTGTTCAATTGGTGTAGCTACCTGCTAGAAGAACTCCTGGTAGCGTGTGAGGAAGCTCAGGAGAAGGGAGGAACCTTCACCTATGGATACCTTCTCATTGCGTTCACCATGATGAAGTGGATGCCACCTTCAGGAAGACCATTATCACTAGACGATAAAGGACGATTAGCAAAGATGTTTGAGCCTTGGAACTCAAGGTTGGACTCAAAGAACACAACATTTTATAACGCAACGCTATTGAAGTGGTACAACCATATACTAGATGCAACTTAGATGTTTCACGTACCACATGAGTTGCTTAACCTGAACATGAGGAGTATTATGTTCGGGTTGAATCGCCACCATATTTTTGTTTGGCCCAGGCATGTCAAAACTGAAGGATTTAGCTTCTGGATGCTGCCATTATACCAAGATGAGGAGGCCTTTGCCAAGGAAGGAATGTCATGAACAAGAGTGAAATGCAACCCACAGAATTCAAGGATGCACTACGTTCTACCTGTGGAGCTCCTGAAGAAAAAGGGACAAGAGGCAGGGGTAGGACTGAGCTCAAGCCAAGAGGAGAAACAACAAGATGCTCCAATGCAGACGGACTCAGAGGAGGAGGAATAGTAGACACAACCACTAGAATGAAAGAAGGGGACATTTCCCATGTTCCCATAGCTTATGGAGCAAGCTATGCTGATAGGTAAACATGTCAATGCCATCCTTAACATAGCTTTCATTGGAGACCCTTTGGTCAAGAAACCTAGGACAGGGCTCTCCCTAGTGAAGAGCCTAAATCCTCAACCAATCTCATTGACCATACCTCGTACTCGAGCAACCACTTGAGTGGCCCAAACTATAATTGAAATCTAGGATGAACCTAAGCTTGATACCACTGCATCCACCACCATCATCACCGAACAACCCCCATCACCCCCACAACCCCAATATCCACCACAAGAAATGATTGCCCAACCCTAAACCATTGAATCAGAGCCCATGTAGTTGGACCCCCCTGAACTACCCGAGCAGATACCAGAACTCACTGGCCTAACCCCTAAAGTCCCAAGCCAGTCAATGGTTCCATTTGTGCCTATCCAGGACACTCTTCCCTTGTTGGAGACTCAAATTGTGCCAATACTGCAAGCCCCAAGCCCTCATCATCCTCTCTCAACAGTCAATGTTGAGAGTGCCATCCAAAGAGGTGGAACCATAGAAACCATGGTCCAGAAAGAGGCAAAGGTACCTGAGGTTCAGAAGGAGCCTGAAACTGTGTCAGGACAAAGTGAAACTTCATTGGAAGAAAAACTGGAGTTAGTAATCCAGAACCCACAACAGTGCATAGATTTGGTGCAACTCTGCTCAGTGAAAGAAAAGATACTCCCATTCCTTCCATCGACGGTAAGAATGAGACTTGCGCAGCAGCTGCAAGGTCCATCTACTAGGGAGGAAGAGGTGGAGACATTGTCGAAACAATCAATGACCAGTGGACTCCCATTGTAGGTTCGAGTACCCAGGGAGGCCACTACTTCTTCTGGTGACCCCTCTCAATGGCCATCAACACACCTAATTGAGATGATCAGAGCTTCAACAAATCAATTGGAGAAGAAGCTCCAGTAGGCCGAATGGGACGCAAATTTTTTCAAGGAGGAAGAAATCCTTGCACAAGCACACTGGACGCAAGAGGAGTACGAAAATATCGAGGTGGAGAAGAAACTAGAAAGGGTCTAGTAAAATCTTGTAGAATCCTAACCAATGATTCGAAGGTCAACACCACAACTTCCTAAATCCAGTGCAGCAGGAGAGTCGATGCAACAAATTGAGCTACTCCAGGGAGCATGGTCAGAGCTGGACATTTGCAATGAGAACCTTGAAGCACATTTTGTAGGAGAGTCAACAAGAAGTATAACAACAAGCCTGGAAGCTTCAAGAGAAAATGGAAATAGTTGTGCTTGAAGGAAATAATGCAAGAGAAACCCTGCACAAGAAAACTGCAGAATGCAGAAGGATTTTTTGGGAAGTTAGTGACTGGATGGGTATCATTTCATGACACAACCAGACTCTAGAGGAATTGCGCACAAAGATCCAGTCGCTTAATGAGGAAGTTGCCATCACCATGGATCCATTGGAGAAGTAGGAAAAATTCAACCAGATCCAACAAGAAGACAATGAGTTGAATGCTCTATTTGAATCACATTCACTAGCTAAGAAAGAGCTACAGGAGTTTTGACCTATTTTTCAGACAACCTATATGTAGATGCATCAGGTAGATGCTACACTCGATTCATATTGGAACTCCTTGGTCACTTCTAACCCTAAGGGATGTATTATAGACATGACTCAATAGTTCATGGCTGAAGCTTCACTCCTCACCAGGAAGTGGCAGTACAAGGTCTTCAATTTCCAAGGGGTAAAGAAGAGATCCCTGGAATTGGTCCTGGAGTTGGGCCCTTCATTTGAATAGAAGGAAAAATAAAGAACTCAAGAAGAAACTAGGAGAAAAGCAGAGATAGAAGACAAAGGAAAGGAACAGGCCAGTCTAGAGACCACGAAAGAACCAAGGACTTGACTCGAGGACGAGCCAAGGATTGTGGTAAGATCTTGTTCAGACCTTCGTTTTGTTGTTAGAAGTTGCGCAAGGAACGTTGCAGTTCCAATTTTGGTCAAACAAAAGTTGTGCAAGTGAAAAAGGATATGGATAGTAGAACATAAAAAGAATTTGAAAACGGTTGGAAGAAAGGACAATGCAACACCAACATGGAGAAAGAAGTTACAACAAAACAAGAACAAGAAAGCATGCGAAGTCTCAAACCCAAAAAACCCAATTGGCTTGTATATATGGGATGAATATGATTGTAAAGGGTTAATTATTGATCGTTTATTTGTTGTTTGTTGATTGTTTGGATGGAGATGTAGTCCTGATGGTTGATTTATGTGTTATTGTCCATTTTGGGTAAATGTTAGCTATAATTCTAGAGTCCGGGTTTTGGAACCAGACCAAGTCTGTAAAAGAGTCATGTCCTGTTGTATTGGTGAAGGAGCAAAGGTTCAGGTTAGTCTTGTCTCTTAGTAATATATTTTTGTTGTTAAGTTCTGGCATGACTGAGTTGTGTTTTTATCTGAGTAGCATTATGTATTGAGAAGAACCATATGAAGTTAATAAAAAAAGAGACCCAAATTTTGAAAATATTGTCTGTTAGCTTCAGAGTATCATGAATGTTGTTCCATGTTGTCTTTATGTTATATCTTATTAATGGGATATAGTTGTTGAAATTACTAAGACAACTGAGAGGGGGGTGAATCAGTTGTTATTGTGCATAAACAATTTTAATTCAATTAAACCATTATTAATCTTTCTTCAATTGATCATCAATATTATACAACATATGGACAACATAAATAATGAACATCAGTCACACATAAGATATACACAGAGACTTCAGGACTCCTGTGATGAAGAGTCTCGACTCTTGACTCCTCCAACTCCTGATATCTGAAACTCCGATTTCTCGGTCTGCAAAACTCCGAAATGGAGTCTTTGACATGCTCTGATCTATTGCATTTCGGGATTTTCTACCGTGAGTTTCTTCCTTGACTCTTGGAGTTTACGGTTCTGATCTTTCCATGTGATCATCGTTGCGCTGCTGGTCTTGCCACTTTCTCTTGTTTATCATCGTCGGGATGAGCTTGCCATCAATGAAAAACAAATACTCTGCCTTCTGTCTGCCCATAATAAATATGCCAACAATCTCCCCCTTTGGCATTGATGGAAACCCCTTGAAGAACATCCAACTATACCACTGTAGCATCCTTGAAATTACCAATAGCATCCTTGAAATTACCACACTTTCTCCCCCTTTGACATCAATCTTAAAGAAGAAACACGCTCCCCCTGAGCTGTTGTAGTACATACTCCCCTTGTCAACTATAAGCAGCTTAGAAATACAACAGATATTCAATAAGTACTCACCCTGACCAGGTGAATAGATTATACGAAAGAAGTTATAACCCCCAAATTTTGACGAAGATATCTAAAAGGGGTCGCTACTAATGGTTTAGTAAAGATATCAGCGATCTGTTCTATGGAAGGAATATAATTCATCTAAACAATTCTGTTTGTAACTTGTTCTCCGAGAAAATGGTATTTTATTGGTATGTGCTTAGATTTTGAATGAAGTACATGATTCTTAGAGAGACTGATGGCACTGGTGTTATCACAGTGAAGTGGAATGGGATCAGTGTAAGTTACCTTCAAATCTGCAAGAGTTTGTATCATCCATAAAATTTGAGTGCAACAGGTAGCAACAACAATGTACTCTGCTTCTGTAGTTGATAAAGAAATAGATCATTGCTTTTTACTAAGCCATGCTACTAATGAGTCACCCAGGAAAAATGCTCCTCCATTGGTTCTTTTTCTCTCATCAACACAGTTTGCCAAATCTGCATCTGAATAAGCAGTTAATTGAAAATTTTAATTTCTGGGATACCACAGACCATAAGTCATTGTTCCCTTCAAGTATTTGAATATCCTTGTGATAGATACCAAATGAATTTGTTTAGGAGTAGACTAATAACGACCTACCATTCCAACAACTTGCATTATATTAGGATGGGATGTTGTGATGTATAGAAGACTGCCTATCATAGAGCGATATGTCCTTTGATCAACATCCAGTGAAATATCATCTTTACTGAGCTTGCAACCAACTACCATAGGTGTGCTAACATGAGAGGAATCCTCCATCTAAAATTTATTAAACATCTCTTTCAAATATTTTTCTTGAGAGATAAATATTCCTGTAGAACTCTGATTTACTTGTAAACCAATAAAATATGACAGTTCTCCTATCATGGACATCTCAAATTCTGTTTGCATAGAGTTAGCAAACCACTGGACAGATGATTCATTAGTACAGCCAAAAATAATATCATCTGCATAAACCAAAACAACTAGTAAATTATCACCTTCAGACTTAATGTAGAGGTTGCTGTCAACAGTTCCTTTCCTGAACCCTTTGTCTTGTAAAAATTTGTCCAGTCTATAATACCAAGCTCATGGTGCTTGTTTCAGTCCATATAAGGCCTTCTTCATCTTGCAAACATAATTAGGATTATCTGTCAATGAAAATCCTTCAGGTTTCTCCATATATACTTCTTCCTCTATATCTCCATTAAGAAATTATGACTTAACATCCATCTGATAAACTTTAAAGTTATTATGACATGAATAAGCAAGAAACATTCCGATGGCTTCGAATCTTGCCACTGGTGCAAAAGTTTCATCAAAGTCCCAACCTTCAACTTATGCATACCCTATACAGACCAATGTGACTTTATTTCTAACAACTTGTCCTTTTTCATTCATTTTATTCTTGAACACCCATTTGGAACCTATTACATTCTTATCTTCAGGTCTAGGGACAAGCTCCCAAGTATTGTTCTTCTCAATCTAATCAATCTCTTCATTCATTGCTCTAACCCAATCATCATGTTGGCTGGATTCATCAAAATTTTTAGGTTCAGTCATAGATAAAAAAGCAACATGAGATTGTTCTGAGTCTTTAATCATTTTCCTTCTTGTCTTAACTCCTTTATTTATATCTCCAATTATCTGATTTTCAAGATGATTCTTTCTAACAATTCTGAGAGGTGATTTTGCTTCTTTCTGCTGATTTGTGTCAGCCCGAGTATTCATATCTTCATCTGATTCATATTCTTCCCTTTCTGATCCTTGGACCTGTTCAACTTCATCTTCAACTATATCTTCTGTGCTTGGTTCAACACTGCTTACATTTCTGACTGGGATTTCTTCATCAACTTTTATGTCTATACAATCAACCAATTTATGCAGTCTCTTATTGTAACATTTGTACCCTTTACTATTTGTAGCATAACCCAAGAAGATACCTTCATCATCCCTATCATCACATTTGCCAATATTTTCATCATTGTTCTTGATATAACATTTACTCCCAAAGACTTAAAAATGTTTGATTGAAGTAGGTCTTCCAAACCATAGTTCATAAGGAGTCTTGTCACTGAGTGGCATGAGATGAGCTTTGTTAAGGATATGAACAGCTACATGAATTGCTTCTACCCAATATGTCTAAGGTATGTTCCTTTCATTCATCATTGATCTTTCCATTTGCTGTACTGATCTATTCTGCCTCCCAACAACTCCATTTTGTTGCGGAGTCCTTGGAATTGTGTACTCTCTTTTGATCCCATGTTTATCACATAACTCTTTGAAGTTCCATGAACTAAACTCTCCTCCTCTATCAGATCTTACTTCCTTTAATCTTTTTCCTGTTTGATTCTCAGTCAGAGCCTTAAACACTTTGAATTTTTCAAATGCTTCAGATTTTTCTTTCAAAAAGGCAACCCATGTTAGTCTAGAATAATAATCAATAATCAACATAAAATAATTTTCTTTTCCTGTACCTTCTTTCCTTGATGGTCCACATAAATCCATATGTACTAACTGGAGATGTTTTTCTGTTGAAGGAAAGTTTTTAGAATTGAACTGAGTGCGAGTAAGCTTTCCTATTTGGCAAGGTTTACAAACAGAGTCGTATGGCTTTGATATCTTCGGAAGATATTTTATTGCCCCATTGTTTCTGAGCTTAATTATATGATCAAAATTTAGGTGTCCAAGTCTCCTATGCCACAACCAACTTTCATCATACTTGCTTAAGTGGCATTCTTCTTTTTCTTCTTTT
>JZKD02S0101138.1:306042-322681 GCA_000966675.3 Picea glauca
ACAATATTTACAAACAAAGGAGCCATCTGAGACTCAAACAAAACATTTCTTCAGAAAATGCCCATTCACTGGGCTGCTGAAAACTTCTTCACCTTCCAAACCTCGCAACCTGTACATGTTATTTGAGAAAATATCAGAGATTTTGAAAGGCCCGATCCACAGGGCTTCAAATTTGGTGTGTTTGCCCTTATCTTGCTTAGGAGCATCCCATTTCAGCACCAGATCTCCTATCTGGAACCGATCCTTCTTGGCCTTCTTATCGAAAACCTGCTTGATCTTTTGCTGATGGTCGTGAATTCTGTCCACTGTTTTCTCCCTAGCCTACTGGACCTCTACTAGCTAATGAATTCTTCTGATCATGTCATCAGGCTCCTCCTGATGGTCCTGGAGGAATTTTGCTACAAGAATGGCTAAATGAGAAGGGAAAACAACTTCCTCTCCATAGACTAATTGGAAAGGAGAGATGCTGATAGATCTCTTTGTGGTCACTCGGTCGGCCAATAGAGAAAATTTTATGGAATGCCAGGTCTTCTTGTTGTCTTCCAACAGCCTTTTGATGAATCTTATAAGGATTTTATTAGAGGATTCTGCCAAACCGTTTCCCTTTGGATAATATGGGGTGGAGTGAATCAGCTTGATTCTGAACTGCTCGCAGAGCTTGGCCAATGGCTCGGACTCGAAAGCGGCTGCGTTATCAGTGACAATTTTACTCGGGCAGTCGAATCTCGTGATGAGGTCCTCCAAGAATCCAATGATTACCTTGTGGGAAGCACTCCTGGTAGGGATAGCTTCAATCCACTTGGTAAAGAAATTGGTAGCAGTCAGGATCCACCTGTGCTGCCCACTGGAAGCAAGATGAATTTCCCCAATGAAATCTAGGCCCAACTGCTGGAAAGGTCCTAAAACCACCACCGGATTTAACGACAAAGACTTGAGCTGTTGCTTTCCTGCAAATTTTTGACATTTGATGCAGACTCTGACCTTTTTGTAGATGTCAGTGAACACGGTAGGCCAGTAGTATCCATCCCTGAGGATTTTGTGGGCTATGGCTTTCCAGAAATGGTGCCCTCCACACAGGCTACTATGAAATTCAGCCACGATCATTTCGGCCTCTTGTGGACTCATGCATTTTAAAAGCATCCCCAGGGGGTCTTTCCAATATAACATTTGATTGATCAGGCAGTATCTGACTGCCTTGAGCTTCAGAGCTCTTGCTTTGTTCCTTGGCAGGCCGTCTAGAGGCCGCAACTCTTGCAGAAAGTATATGACATCCTTATACCAAGGACATCGAGCTAATGGGGGCTCTCTTCGAGGGTCCATTTCAGACAGCCGACTTTGTGGATTCCTGAGCATTCGTTTATGAAACTTATCCCCAGAGCTTGGCAGTTCGCTTAAGAAAACATCTTGGCTAAACCTTTACCTTTGATCAATTTGGTGGGCCTTATTTCCAGGTCGAATTCTAGAATTTTGACTATCCATTTACTCCTTCTCCCGTCTATTTCAGAATGAATAAGAATGTCTTTAACAACAGCCGAGGGGACATAGGCGATGATTTTTGACTGCAGGACGTAGGTTCTAAAAGTTTTGAGAGATTTTACTAGAGCATAGGCCTACTTCTCCATAGTGTCATACCTGACTTCAACATCCCTCAATGCTTGGCTGAAATAAGCAATAGGCTGCTCTAGCCCAATGTCATTTGTCTATAATAGAACAACATCCACTGTGTCAGGTGAGGTAAAGGAGAAAATAAGGAAATCCTTTGAGTAGTTGGGACTGATAAGCACAGGAGCTTCAGTCAGAGACTTCTTGATTTTCTCAAAGGAATGTTGCGATTGAGGAGTCCACCTTACTTCATTTCCTTTCTTCAACATGGTTGTTATAAAATTTACCTCCTCAACAAAGTTAGGCACAAACCTCCTATAAAATTAATTTTACCAAGGAAAGATTGGACCTCCTTCTTGGACCTCGGGATCGATAAGGCTTGTATCGCCTCAACTCTGCTGGGATCAATTCTGACTCCTTCCGCTGATACTATGTGGCCTAGTAACTTTCCCTCCTGCATGGTGAACAAATATTTCTTGGGGTTTAATGAAATGCCAAAATTTCTGCATTTCAGGAAAACCTTCCTGAGATGATGACGGTGTTCTTTATCCGACTTTGAAAACACTGTGATGTCATCCAGATAGAAGACCACAAATTTATCCTTTTCCCCGACGAAAGCTATGTCCATGGAACACTGGAACGTTTCCCCTGCATTCATTAATCCAAGAAACATCTTGGCATACATGAATGTGCCCCATGGAGTGGTGAATGTTGTCTTGTCCCTGTCCTCAGGTAGAACAGAGACTTGATTGTAGCCATAGAAACCATCAATCATGTACATCCTGGAAGCTCCTGCCACCCTCTGCAGTATATGTTCCATCTTTGGTAAGGGGTAGTTATCCTTTCATGAGCTCCTGTTAAGGTTTCTGAAGTCTACACAGAGCCGGATCTCTCCATTATTTTTCCTTACTAGCACCAAATTGGCCACCCACTCTGAATATCTCAGTGGCACAACATAGGATTGATCTGTCTCAACTTCTGCCTAAATGGCTTTGCCTCCTCTTTTAATGGGATTTTACGCTCGATGAAAGAAGTGTCATAGGTTTTTAGGTCTTCATAGGTCCAGGCGAAAACATCAGCAAATTCCCTCAAGAGTCCAATGTATTCAAACCTCTGCTCCTTTGTCAGACTTCTCAAGAATTTGACAAACTTGGGCTCACTCCCAGTCCCAATGTTGCACTGAATAGTACCAGTGTCATCCTTCGAGGTCTCTCCTTTTAATGACACGTCATTTCTATCAAAAATCCTTTCCAAAGGAACCAGTCCCCTTGGAATATGATTGCTGGGCAGTTGCACAATGTTACGCTCTGCAATCTTATTCAGAAAATTACCCCCACCAAGCTTTTATTCAGAGACAGAGTCTTGGTCGATATGCATCTCTGAAAATTCTTCGATAGTATCCAAGAAATTCTTGATCTCAAGATCATCCTTGAATACCTTCCAATGCTTGACATTGTCAGGTATGGAGGGACTGTATTTTACTTCCACATCATATCTAAATTTGGGCGGCAAGGGTACTTTGAAATTGCCTGCTCATGTAGCCAAGGAATCTGCCACTGTGTTCCCCTCTCTTGGGATGAAAGAAATGTTAAATGCTGAGAATAAAATGTCAATCAGGTCCCATACCTCATTTCTGTAGCTTCTGAGTCGAGGATGCTTAGCCTGATAAGCGTTTATGATCTATTGTACCACCAACTCTGCATCATCGAACACAGCTACCTCCTGAATTCCTATTTCCCTCGCAGCTCTTAATCCCAGAACAAGAGCTTCATACTCTACCACATTGTTGGTAGCTTCAAATTCTAGTTTGTATGACAGAGATATGGTTTCCTGAGCAGGTGATACAAAAAATACCCCAGCACCAGCACCTTCTCTGGAAGAGGCTCCATCAAAGAACATTTTCCAAGCGGGGGTGATGGAGGGAGGAAATTTAGGGGAAATGGTGGGCTTCTTTCCGAGTTTAAGAGGAGGTTTGGGAGCATGTGTGAGTTGAAGCACACTGGAACCTAAATCAGTGTCCAAGGCAAAAATGGGGTGGTTGGTAGGGTTGGCTTCATCACTGATTATATAGGCTAGTTGGGCTTCCCTGTATAGTCTTCTATGTTCTCCTCCAAACACTGGGATGGTAGCATATGTGAGGTCCATCTGCAAATTTCCCCCCTGACTTTTTATCCAAGATCTTGATAACAACATACCGAACTTGGGGGGGACGTCAGCCACTATGATATCCATGACCACACTTTTCATGGGCAACTGGAACAAGTTCACGACCAGGTCTTTGATCACCCCGAGACATTGAAATTTCCTGGAATCAAAGGAATAGAGGTCATGATAAGCTCGGGTGACTTCTAGTCCTAAATCTTCCATGATAGTTTTGGGCATAAGGTTGTGAGAAGCCCTTGAATCCATCAAGTAGTTGTGCAGTACCTTGTCATGTATGTTCAAGGAAGTGTAGAAGGGGGGGGGATGAGTCATTCATGTCTTCTACCATAGGACCCATAATAACTGCAGGCTTTTCATCTTGCAAATTGATGGAGTCAGTGGGAAGACTTGAGACCTCAGACTATAAAAGATCAGAGAAGAATTTCTTGAACCCCTCATGTTTAATCAATTCGGTTAGGGGCACAGGAATTCTGATTTTTTGAATTTCATGCTCGAGATTAAACGAAGATGAGAGCTTTGGGATTTCTCTTATTTCAGGAACATGACTCTGGACTATGGGAGAGATAGGTTGGTGCTTCTTACCTCTGTGACTGTCTACTACTTCATTGGCAGGCTTCTCTATCCTAGTGGACTGCTCGAGAACATCAGGTGTTACTGTCTTCTTCTGGGACCTCAGGTCATACCTGCCTTGGAGGCCACTTATCTTGTTTTCCTTGCTCAACTCATTTAGATGACTGTCCATGAGAGAGTCCTCATATGCCGATTGAGTGAGATGAGGAAAAGGAGGAGTGTCCCCGAAGCAATGGATTTTAGGATCCAGCTCATATGTTTCCCCTTCTTCCCCCTTGGCCACAAAATTGTTTTGGAAAGGGGCCTGAATCTTCTGGTCTTCTCTGTCTCTTCCCCTCTCTCTTTGCACAGTTGGGGAAGTAATATTGTTTGGCCTCCTGAAACCTCCTCCCTTTTCGGTGTTTTGGGGGCCCTTGTATGCTTTCCTACCTTCCACTTTCATTCTCTCCATCTCTGCAAACAGAGACTTCACCATCCTGGTCAGTTCATCCACTTGAGGGTGGGGGACCGATGGGCCAGAAGTTGAGGCTTCCAACCTTCCCTTTCTTCTGTCTGCGTCGGCCTTTCTCTTCAGTCTATCAGCTGCTAATACATTGGATTCCACTTCTATGGCCGCGTCTTGCATTTGAGCTAAGGAGGTGGCTCTTCTTTCTCTCAGTAACAGACAGAAATCGGGGTCAAACACACTAGCATAAGAAATTTTGGCCGAGGCTTCTGAGGGTTTTATTTCGGCAGGGATTTTATAATACATCTTATTAAATCTTTTGGAGAACTCAGAGAAAGATTCTCCTTCCATTTTCTTCAAGGACCTGAACTCTGTCATGTAATACATGAAATATTTCCTATCGCCCCACTGCCTCAGGAAAGCACTATCCAGGGCTTCGATCCCAGCAATAGATCTGGGGGCCAATCCCCTAAACCACTTTCTCACCTCGCCATCCAGGTTCTAGACGAAGACTCTCATCTAGAAATCTTCATTTTCAATGTTGAGGTTGTCTTCATAACTGTAGAAAGCAACCAGGTGCTCTTCAGCAGTTATGTCTCCTTCCCCAGTGAACTTGGGCATATACTTCAAGTAGTCTCCAGCAGGGAGAGGATTCATAGGATGGGGTAGGATTAAGGGAGCATATTTGGTAGCAACTATGGTGTCCATTCTATTCAGAGGGGGATTAGCACCAGCCATAGGAATATTAGGTGGAGGAGAGCTTGGAGGAGAAGGAGCTCACGAAGGGGCTACTGGGAATGAGTCTCGAAGTGGAGTGGGAAACAAGAGAGGATTTAAGGAGAAAGCTAATGATCTCAAGTCAGCAGGTGTTTTTCTTTGTGCAGGAGTGGGGAAATATTCTGTAGTCCTGGGTATATGCCAAGGTACAGCTTCAGAGGAGAGGGGAGTGACAAGAATTTCTCCCTCCAATCCCAGACCAAGAGGGGAAAACTCAGCAGGAACACTCCCAAAATTCAGGAAACGGGAAACCTCTGAAGGAGGCCTATTAAGAAAATGAGGAGAAAAAGGAGTTCTTACAGAAGGAGACGGTGGATTACCTGGTTCAGCAGTGGAAGCTTCTTGTTCAGAGGCCTTTCCTTTCCTGAGAACCACCTCCTGATCAGTTTCAGGTGTAGCTAGAGGCAGTTGTGGATGAGACCGCGTGGGTCTGCCTCTGAAAGCCACAATTAACACGGTAGGTTCACCACAGTGGAGTCGTCACAATGGAGTCGTCAGGTGCACTGTAGCAATATTCAAAGGCTTTGATACCCGATGCACCTTCAGAATCAGAGGCTCAATGTCGTTCAATCCCGGGGAAAATTTTCAACTTCGTCCCCGACAACGGCACCAGAAATGTTAGCGTCATAAGTCACTCCTGGATTGCTTGCAGGAGTAGAGCCCAACGCCCCTCAATTTTATGTCACGATTTGTTTAATGGGGTGATCATATGGGTAAAGACTCAAGAAAATATAGCTTTAACTTGGTAAATTGGGCCTGGTATGTAAAAAGAAGGGGAGGTCTTGATCCAACTTCTGTCAGTAAATGATTAAAGGGTGTAAGAGGGAAGACTTGTGAGAAGGGTGAGCAAGACTACCTCGGGCAACATGCCTTTAGAAGCTTGAGGACGAAAAACTCGGAAGCCAAGATCCTCTTGGTCTAGAGCTTCAAGAAGTTGAGGGGTGATTCGACTGAATCCTTCAATTCCAAGTCATTTCAGCACTGAGAAAATCACAAGAACCGATTAGAAACAATGTGACTATTACAGTGATCCAACCTACATCATCCTATAACAGCCACAACTCGACTGGATCCTCCAATTTCGATTTGTTCTAACACAGTAAACAAAGAAATGGAAGGGAAGCTGACATCCATAAAGTAAGAAATCACAAATGCCTTATACATTAACCAGAGCGACCAACGCTTCATCAAAACTTTACAATCCAGAGCTTAGCTCAACCATCCCCCCTTTTACAAAATACAAAGACTGAGTCTATATACTCAGAAAAATTCACCTCACAGAGGCATGCCTAGTCACCCAAGGCTTGGTGTCCCCTCAATCAATCTTTGGGCCAAAGTCCCTCTTCAGACGTCTCCTTAACTCCACGTGGGCTTTGTAGGGAAGGTAGCTAAAACATTAAAGGCCAACATGGCGTGTGCAGACTTCTCTGTCTAATCGAGGACTTCGACATGGCTTCTCTAGAAAAATCAGTACACAAAACCCCTTCGAGCAGACCGCTTGCCGGACCCTCCATACCTCACACTTAATGAATGAAAAGAGGTTCCATCCACCCATTCCTACCTTCATTTAATCTAAGAGGAAACCAGGAGCGGAATTGTATCCAATGGCACCTATAAATCATGATAATCCCTTCGATGATCGTACTCAACACCTTTGGTCCCTTTTCGCATAGCTCCTTTCTTTCTTGGTGACCACGGGCCGTGACCTTGTGTTATTATTCCCATAAGCACTTTCGGCGTTCGCGAATAGGAAGGAGCTGATCCTTTCTTACCATAGTCACGATGGGCGAAACGCCAAAATGGCTCAATAGGGTGCCACACATTCTTGAGATCTGACGGTCCTCAGCCCACCCGACGCTGCTATGGGACCTAGGTTCTGGATTCTCTCGCTACTTCGTGCATCGAGGATAGGACGATGCCGCACTTTTCTCCTTGAACTCGCGATGGGTGAATCGGGGAGGATCTCAATCGCGCGCCAAGTGTCTGCTTCAGATGGATGGCTGAGACTGCCTCGTGATACTATGGGCCTGACCCTGGGTGATTTTGACGCTTCGGGGTTCGGGGTTTCACGATACAAAGTGATACGAAACTTTTACCCTTCGAACTTGCGATTGCCAAAAACCGACGCGGCCAGATCTTGCGCCACGCATCCTTAGGATGAATGGACGAGGGGGAATTTGATATTTAATAGGGAGCCACCCTTGTTTACAGGCTCGCTTGAATTGACTTAGTGCTAGGACCATGGGCTCGGCTCCAAAGGCACTTTTGGCATTTTGTCGATTGACGATCTCAACTACAACGAATGGGAGGCTCCTTGTTTCCTGAAACTCCGATCCCCAATACACCGACTGGAAGCCACTTGTCCCAAATAGATCGGACGACCCAGATTTGTCTTGAATTATTGGAGCTATCTCTTGCATCAACCCCGGGGAAACTTGGCAGCCCCGAAATCTCGACGACCATTGATCAACTTTATAGGTGGATCTCGGTGGCCGTCAGCAAAATTCCGCCCATTCGCTCAAAATGTAACTAAAAAGAGGTTCCTCCGTGCTGCGCTTGGGTGCTTCCCAGGCAATCCTGCAGACCTGTGTACCTTTGTGCCCCGATACAAAAATTGTTGCTAACATTAGGCTCCATGGGGGATAGAGTCATCCCCGCGATGCTCTAAGGACTCATTTTGCAGTTCCAGTGCCTTGTTGTTGGGCTATGGAGTCATTATTAAGCCGAAAAATAAAAACGAAAATGAACAAAGAAACAAAAAGGACAATATTTACAAACAAAGGAGCTATCTGAGACTCAAACAAAATATTTCTTTAGAAAATGCCCATTCACTGGGCTGCTGAAAACTTCTTCACCTTCCAAACCTCGCAACCTGTACGTGTTATTTGAGAAAATCTCAGAGATTTTGAAAGGCCCGATCCACAGGGCTTCAAATTTGCTGTGTTTGCCCTTATCTTGCTTAGGAGCATCCCATTTCAGCACCAGGTCTCCTATCAGGAATTGATCCTTCTTGGCCTTCTTATCAAAAACCTACTTGATCATTTGCTGATGGTCCTGAATTCTGTCCATTGTCTGCTCCCTAGCCTGCTGGACCTCTACTAGCTGATGAATCCTTCTGATCATGTCATCAGGCTCCTCCTGATGGTCCTGGAGGAATTTTTCTACAGGAATGGCTAAATGAGAAGGGAAAACAACTTCTGCTCCATAGACTAATTGGAAAGGAGAGATGCCGATAGATCTCTTTGTGGTCACTCGGTTGGCCCATAGAGAAAATTTTAATCTGGAATGCCAGGCCTTCTTGTTGTCTTCCAACAGCCTTTTGATGATCCTTATTAGGATTTTGTTAGAGGATTATGCTAAACCGTTTCCCTATGGATAATATGGGGTGGAGTGAATCTTCTTGATTCTGAACTGCTCGCAGAAATTGGCCAATGGCTTGGACCTGAAAGCGACTGCGTTATCAGTGACACTTTTACTCGGGCAGCTGAATCTCATGATGAGGTCCTCCAGGAATCCAATGATTACCTTGTGGGAAGCACTCCTGGTAGGGATATCTTCAATCCACTTGGTAAATAAATCGATAGCAGTCAGGATCCACCTATGATGCCCACTTGAAGCAGGGTGAATTTCCCCAATGAAATCTAGGCCCCACTGCTGGAAAGGTCCTGAAACCACCACCGGATTTAACGACAAAGACTTGAGTTGTTGTTTTCCTACAAATTTTTTACATTTGATGTAGGCTCTAACCTTTTTGTAGACGTCAGTGAATGCGGTAGGCTAGTAGTATCCAACCTTGAGGATTTTGTGGGCTGTGGCTTTCCAGAAATGGTGCCCTCCGCATAGGCCGCTATGAAATTCAACCATGATCATTTCGGCCTCTTGTGGACTTATGCATTTTAAAATCACCCCCAGGGGGTCTTTCCAATATAACATTTGATCGATCAGGCAATATCTGACTTCCTTGAGCTTCAAAGCTCTTTCTTTGTTCCTTGGCAGGCCGTCTGGAGGCCGCAACTCTTGCAGAAAGTATATGACATCCTTATACCAAGGACATCGAGCTAATGGGGGCTCTCTTCAAGGATCCATTTCAGACAGTCGACTTTTTGGAATTGCTAAGCATTCATTTATGAAGCTTCTCCCTAGAGCTTGTTAGTTCGCTTCAGCCAATAGCTTGGCTAAACCTTGACCTTTGATCAATTTGGTGGGCCTTATTTCAAGGTCGAATTCCATAATTTTTACTATCCATTTACTCCTTCTCCCATCTATGTCAGGCTGAATAAGAATGTCTTTAATAGCAGCCGAGGGGACATAGGTGATGATTTTTGACTGCAGGGCGTAGGTTCTAAAAGATTTGAGAGCTTTTACTAGAGCATAGGCTTGCTTCTCTATAGTGTCATACCTGACTTCTGCATTCCCTCAAAAGTGTAAGGGAATAATATGCACATGAAATATTTGTGTTCAACACTCCAGAGTCTAACATCTAGCATAAATTTCTTAATGTGATCCTAAGATGACTTCTTAGAATCTGGATCAAATTTGTGCAACCATTTCTCTAGATGTTTAAGCAATGGGTGTTGGGGTCCGGGCACAGCCACGACATCTTGATTGAGCCAAGGTCTGGAAGGATTATTTTGGTTTTCCATGGGAGTTGGTGGAGTCGAAGGTTGAGATGGTTCAGATGAAGAACTTCCTTCGTTTGAGGATTCACCTCCCAAAGAAGGTGGGGAAGAACCAAGTGGGGATGGTGGGATACTAGATCCTCCAGCACCAAGGATAAGTGCTTCAACAGGATTGGTAATATTATCACCTAAAGTGTTTCTAGGTAGACCAATGCCTTAAAGTTTTTCCTGAAGATTTGTAAATTCAAGGGGTTGGTTAAGTTTTCGACCAGGTTGTCTAATACGAGATAAGGCACTTTGATTTCTTATGAGTGACTCGTAGACAATTTCTTGGACGTCAATACCTTGAGGAATTGGTCTCACTGGTTCGACGGGAATGTCATGGGTATAATTTGAGGTAGTAACTGTTTGAAGTGTGACATTTGTGTCTGAGGGACTACATGTTATGACGGGAGAATGATTATTTGGAGGGGTATTGCGACCTCAATGTGCCATCAATTAATTTTAGGACCTCCTTCTAGCGCTATTTGTTGACAGGCGTAAGTGACACACCGTCAACTGGAAGGTTAGATCCAGACCGGGGTTGTCTAATTAACCCAAGCCATTTGGTATGATCTAACCCGACGGGTTTATTGGATCTGTTAGCCAACTAAGGTCCTAATAAAATAAATAAACTAATCTAAATATATTATTCTAACAATCTATATACTAACTAAAGTGTTTTACCTAAGAATGAATGTACAAATGATTATAAACAATCTATATACAGTTTACAAGACTTGCTTGGAATCTTTCGAAAATGGATGTTTGTAATAGTGGTTTAAAAGAAATAAATTAAGAACGTAAATATTTCTAATGCTTAAAGATATCTAACTTATAAATACTAAGGGAATACAATTGAAACAATGACACAGAAACAGTCAAGGCTAATTAATGCAATCATTGTTTCATTAATAAATAATTTGATTAAATAACACACAGACTAACCTGTAGTTGATCAACAAAACTGAGTTTATCTCTCTGTGTTGTTTGATCTCTTGCTTGTCCTGCATTTAAGGGAAACCTATGACAAAAAAATACTATTACTTCCAGAACAAATTCAAAGAAGTGTTTGATATTTGGAGTGAATTTATAACAGCAGAAAGAAAACTAATTAAGAATCATGTGATCTTAAGATAATCAACATCTAACAACGAAAAAAAACTCAATTCTGAGCATTGATATTATCCATCATTTAACATCAGAAATAAGATCAATAATAATTAAATGATCGATTGATCACACATATAAAATGAACCACCAAATCATGGACATCATTCAAATAATCATCGATATGAAATATCATGCAAAGACAAGGTTAAATCTAAATCAACATGATGATAATTCATAACATAGAAATGAAAGGAGAATGCAATGGAATAAGAATCACACCATTCACATGGGTATAAAGCCAACAGTGAATTGCTTTCCCATATCAATTCCCAAAAAATTACATGTCCATACTATATTCCCAAAAAAGTTCTCTTTACTACTAAACAACAACCACTATTTAAACCTATCTTGGATCAATAACCTCTTATCATGAAAGATAGAGGGTAATCCCAGAAAATTAGATTTCTTTACAAAAATAGGATAACAAATAAACACTCCTGTAGGAGTTCGTTCATCAAAATTAATTATATAAATGAAATTGTTTTATCAAACAAAATGAGAAATAACTAAGCCATGCAGTGCATAATCCATGATTCCTTCTCTTTGTGAATAACATCATAACTGTTTTTCTCCTGAAAATAATAAAACAAAATTGAATTTTAGATAACAATACAAACTAATATTTACAAACAGACTGGCTACATAATCATGAGATTCTGTAGCTAGTCTTAAATTAAGAACAAAATCAAAATAAATCTAGAATCAAATCAAAGAGAATTAACACAATCCTTTACCATTTAGAGATTGGACAATGAATCATATGATAAGTTTGAGTTAATGATAGAGTTGAAATTTGTTGCGTTCTTGATAACCGCATTACCAGGTCATTTAAACCTTTTGCTTTCCCTGTTAGCGTTGGATCAGACACATGCTTTTAACTCTTGATTTTCCCTTTCAAGCAAGGAGTTTCAATCTTCCATATGTTTTAACTGTGCTTGGAGATAGGGTATATCCCTGTAGCATCGTTCAACCCAGTGAAGGCAATTTTCACAGTGTACAGATGCTATGATAAGCAGATGTTGAGTGTGTTTATCAATAAATGCTTTGGTCTGTTTTGTAGCTTTCCTCAAATCATTGACTATTGGTTTCATTTCTGAGGAACTGGTTATCTACATCTTCTCATGAAATAAATTCATTGATCTCATCATCAGACAAGTGATCATCGACCTCTATCACTAAGATCAAACTCAGATTATCTTGCCGGTGATTTCTCAAACTTCTGGATATAAGCCTATCTAGTCTCTTGTTTTTGAAATTTGTATCCGAATTATCCTATTCCTTATGCCTGCGAATTTTCTTGACAGTCGATTTGTTAAAAAAACCCTGAGTTAGCTCAACATTAGGAGCAGGAGAAACCCCCTCCTTTAACACATCTATAACCTCCTCTAACAATTTTCTGGGTACGAAATCATATCGTGGCTTTTTCCCCAAAGGGTTCTGAATAGCAATAGAGTTTCGTTCTGTGGTCACATAGTCTTCATGTGGATCAACAGCTTGATTTTCGGCAGTAGGGTTACAGGGACTAGGGTTTGTATTGAAATGAAGAGGTGATTCTACTATATTCTCAGGTATGGTGAAGTTGTTTCTACACATGAAATCCTCCCAAGTATCCCCAATCTTAGTTAGATGTGACTAAAACAGAATCTGAATAAGACCATGGTGAAAAATACTTGACAGTGGGTTAAACTTATGTTTCTGATAAAGCTTAGACATCTTATGCATGCTCATAAACAGATAGAAAGGCATATTTAGCTTGAACCCTAGAAAAATCATCAACAAGCGAATGTGATACAAGAAAACTAAGCCATACCTTCCCTCACAAGTTATGAACTATTTAAGAATTAGAAGCATGCCATGTCATCATGGTTTTATGAGAGTAATCAGTGTACCTTTAGGGAAACATTTCGATTTCTTAGAGACCATGAGCAGACTCCAAGGAATGCATTCTAATTTGTTGTTTTTGAACCATCTTTCTCCCTCCTTTGAAAATCATGTATCTCGTGCTATAAAATCCTAGGTTACTTCGAGTTGCAGATCCCCAATTTTAGCTTTAGAGCCATCAAATGATTGAGTGAATGCTTGTGCAACTGCTAGGTTATAACCCTCAAACTTTTGGATGAAAATGTCCCAGCCATGTGCCTGTATATCGCTTATGGAATCATTGTGGGCGAGTGTTATAGCAAGATTTGCCTCACCATTTCTATCTTGCATAGAGGGCCTTTTTACATTTCCCTATGCAGACTTGTCACCCCTTTTTGATGAATCTAGAGCTAAAAATACATATTTTTCCACATTTACGGGCCCTATATACTATACAACACACATATACGTAGGTTTCTCCACTACAACATGCGTACATCGAGATTTGTGCCAGAAAATACAAAAATGAAGTTAGGTTTCCATGTCGCAACAGGAGATCTCTGATCCTTAGACTTCCATATACTGGAAATGTTCCAAATCGGCCCTTCAATTGCATTTTGAAGGCTATAAGAACACAATTCTGATCTATGGAAAAAAGGAGAAAGCATTCAACTTTGAGAGAAAAGTTACTCTGGAGAAATTACTTCATATTGAGTCTGAATCCCTTTGTCCCTCAAGTCTAAACACAGTGTTCAGCCCCCAAGCTCTTTCCCTATTGTTGAAAGAACCTCATTGTCTCTTTTCTATGAACTTTCCTTTGGTGGAGGATTGAAGTGGTGGAGGTCCAGTTGGAAGGAACTTGGTTTCTTGGTTTCGAACCGTGTCGACATGAAAGTCTGTAATGTTTTCGCTTCTACTGATCATTTATTAATAGAAATACTCCTTTCCCGTCCAATTGACATCATGAAAATATATGATTATTATCCATGGGCATACTTGTAATGTTTATTAACGGATTATGCTATCTAATGTGCTAACCCCTTTATATTATCACTATATACTTTCTCTACTTGTCTATTGAGAACTTGTTGCAGGTACAAAGCTTTGGGTCAAAGTGCTCAATAGTGGAACATCATCAAACGTTGGAACGAGGTAGGATTATTTCTTATTTCGCTTGCACATATTGGTTTATGTAGAATATGTTGGAATTGAGTAGATTTATGCAGTCATACCTGTCTGTTGTGGTTTAACCTGGGCATAGAGAGTTTTTCCCGCGTAACATAATTGGCAACTCCACTGGGGAGAGATCTTCTTTCTAAGGGTTGAAGTACTTTTTCTCATTGCATTCCTCTTTTTCCTTTGTGTTTCTTGTCGTATCACTGCTTGATAGATTTTGTTCACTCTAGGACTGAGTTTTCAACCTTTTTCACTTTCCTGGCCTTGTTTTCAAACCTGTACGCGCCTTTTGCCTTGACAGTCACGTATACACGCATGTTGTCTCACTGAAAGTTGTGTATATACTCAATGTTTGTCTGAATAGTTGCGTATACGAATTTTCCTTACCTGTTTTCTTGGTTTTATGATTGTTGGGTGGGATTTGATTAATTTTTATCCTTCTTAGGTCTCTGTAGCGCCTGTTGAGCTTCTCTAGGTTGATAGGAAACCTGTTTGGAGTTGAATTTTTGGGCGTAGTCTTTCTCAACATTTTTTATTTTTGATTTGTCCTTGAAATCTGGGTTGTTGCTTGGCTTCTTGGTATTCTGCTTGAGTCATTCCGTTTATACACAGTAGAATTTATATATCAGGTTGTTTTTCAGTCCATGCATTTTCTTTTTAATATATTGAAAATACAAAAAAAAATAAGCATTTTACATTGCTTGGCATTTTTGTCTTTTGAATCTTTATCATTAGATTAGTGCATTTAGTGAAAGATTTCATTTTACTTCTAAATTGCAGAGTTGAAATTGAAAATTGCATTGTTTTTATACTCATATCATTCATTGAAAAGTTAAAATTAGACTTTGCATTATATTTATATTTATTTTCTCGCAGAGTCATAATATCATGAGTTTCACTTCCATACCCTTTTGAGTAATCATGACCAATAAAATTTATGCTTTAAACTAAAATTGATTAGTCACGATTTTATTTTTAGGGTGCACAAACTAGTCTAGGATTTAGTGCCTCCGGATAGGATAATGTGAGTAAACTTCTCCAAGGCAATTAAATCAACATATATGTTTGAGACAGGGAGTTGAGAATTCCATTGTATATTTGGTAATATCAGGAGGCTCCACTCACACTGGAGTTAATCATGAGGTCGCACGAATTTAGTTGTAGGGATAACCCCCGCATACTCGCTTAGCATTAGAGATATTTATGTGGATTTATTCGTATTTGGGGATATTTCTAGTACCCATACCTCTATGAGAGGAGGTTCTTTCAAGGTTTTGGGATTTTCTACCCTACCCATATGGTAATCCAGACTTACGACTGCTCGCCTGTTTATCGATTATACAGTGGTTTATTAGTTTCTTGACTTAGGTATCTCATAGGTTACTTGCAGGGGTTATTCTGCTTGTACCTTGGGTCAGATAGGGGTCAGACAACACACAATCTTTATGGAATATTACCTCTCTGGGGGGATCCGACCGACTGGTTGTTAAGCCCATGATGGCCCCTATAACTGATTTTGTTACCTCCAAACTTTAGTGGGGAGTCTCAGGTCCCTCTTGGACGAGACATACCTTCTTTAGAGAGGGAGTCCACTTAGCCACTTTATCCCGTTTGCATGCATATTGGCCATTTGACTTTTGGTATGCTCTTTAACTACTAGTTGGCCTTAGGATATTCTTATTTTGTAGAGTCATAAGTCGTCGTGGAGTTGAACTAGCATCCCTGCGGGTTGTTACAGTTACCACTGGATTTTGAGTTCTTGCCTTCTAAAAGGAGTAGAGTTATTAGGCGTGGTACACACACATCCACCTTTCAGACTTGTGATTCCACAAGGATGAGTATTGAATCTAGTCTCCAGAACACTAAGATTTCTTCGACTCCCATACCCACTATAGTTAATGGCACCCCTTCGACTCCTGCAACCACTACAGTTGCAATGCCGGAGGCACATACTAGTACTATGGCTCGGCCTGTAGTTAATGCTTCATCTCTTTCCTCGAACCCTTTGGGGGGTCTTGGTCATTCGTCGGGTGTTAGGAACCATATATCAATATAGCATAGAAAAACCTCAGAATAAGTACTCAACGCCTTGAAAAAGTAATAATTTCAGATAATAAGCCTCTTTGAGGGGGCAACCTCCTTTTACCCCACATAAATGTTCAAGTACAAGATGATTCCAAATGAAAATGTCTCCTTGGTATATATAGGAGATTAG
>JZKD02S0101138.1:327104-370098 GCA_000966675.3 Picea glauca
CCTGCGTGGAAGAGTGTACATACTTCTGGGGTGTAAATACTTCATGGGGTATAGACACGGCTGAAAGCAAAGGACCTCTGCATCAGGAAGATAATCAGGCTCCACAACCAACAATTCCAACTGCTGGCCATAACGCTAGCATTGGAATTGGGGGCACTACACCTCCTTACACTCCATTTCCATTTGGCGGTTCTCATATCCCCCAGACAAACCCTAATATAGGAAGTGTCCCTGCTCTTAACCTCAGTTCTAATCTTTTTATGGTTGGATGGAAAAACCAACCTGGCGGACAAGTTCTGTCCTACATCCCTACCTCCTCGGTGCTGATTCCGACCAATGATTTTGGCATGAAGAATCCACTTCAATCCTATGGGTTCCCACCCAGAGGAGGTCAATCTTACACTTTGGGCAACCCCCAATCCATATCCAATCCAGTTGGGGGAATTTTTTATAACCCCCAGCCCAGATCTAATCCGACTGGGGGAATTTTTCATAACCCTCATCAGAAAATTCCTATTGGAATGATGCCCAACCCCCCTTATACGAATCATCCTAGAGGAGGGCCTTATAATTCCAGACAGGGCTTTGTTTCTTACCAGAATATTGGGTGGAATGCAGTGCCCAACACACAATCTTTCATGGTAGGATGGGGGCCAAATGTCACAACCCCGTCTCCCTTTTCTGGCCACGCTTAATCTGCCAGATTTGGATACTTTAATGAATGACCTAGTGAGTCATGATCCCACATGGCCCCCCATCCCCACCAAGATTCCTTCGAACATCCAAAAATTTGAAGGTAAGAATGGAGAGGACTCTGGTGATCACGCCACTACCTTTCACCTTTGGTGTTCATCAAATTCCCTTAACCATGATTCTATTATATTACAATTGTTTCAATGCACTCTCATTAGAGTTGTTGCGCAATGGTATATTGAGATACCTAGGGGGACATATGGGTCATTTAATCAGTTGGTGATGGTATTTCTCAACCACTTTCAATTGCCCATTCGTTATGATGTTGGCCTCGAACTTTTGTTGACTTTATGCCAGGACACCACCACTCATATCTCAGATCATATCTAGGAGTGGCGTAGATGGAGGTGGTTGATTAAGACTCCTATACCCCCAGCCTTTCTCCTAGAATGGTTCCTAAAGTATTTTCACCCTCCTATCTCGAAGGATGTTGCTACTTTCGGAGTCTCCACTGAGGAAGAAGCTATCTTTAGAGCCCAGCAGCTAGATTTGATATATGTTCAATCTGGGATGCTATATCACCTACTTCCAGAAGCACCGCGGTCAATTTATGACCCTAGAAAAAAACCCGGACCTCATGCCGATGGCATTGTAGGATCTTCTAATGTAAATTTCGTAGACTCAACGACAACCCACTTGAATATTTTGTCTCTAAACTAGTCTGTTGGAGGACCAACTTCATCTGCGTCTTCCAACCCCACTCAGTCGGTGGATGTACATTCCATGCAATCGTCGAAAAACCCAAATGGTGACTAGCAACCAAGCGGGAATAAAAGTAAAGGTCGAAATAATTGTAAGGGTGGGAAAAATGGTAATAAACCCAAGGACAAAGATAATAATGGGAAACTGAATGATAATGTTGGAGAGGGCAAGAAATAGAAATGTAAGGCGAAGTTTCCTTGTAAACTTTGTACCCATGACCACCTTACACATTTATGCCCCAAACTCATGGAGGTTGTGAGGTTTTTGAATCTACTTCCCGTTATGTTGACGAATCCATTCCCACATAAACATCACTTAGCCTCGAGCTCTTTGAATGCCAAAAATGCGACCAGTGGGAGTCAAAACCCACCGCCGCAAGATGGCGACCGCGTATGTATCAACATGGTTGATTTGAAATTTGATATAGCCACTCAATCTCAAGATTATATCTCTTCAAAAGCTAACTCGGGTCTAGAATCTCCCCCTCCTCCTTTGGAGATGAACTTACAGATTGAGAAACCAGAGCCACCGCCTTGTATTCCGAAAGGAGTACTTAAGCACTCTACCCACAATCCTAATGCTAGAGCCGCCCAAAACTACTCTATTGTTGAGAACCTAGGCCAAATCCCTTGTGTGATATAGACTTTGGAGGTACTCCAGATGTGTCCTTCACAGAGGAATGCCTTACTCTCTCCCTTAGGCACTCTAGAACCCAGTGGCTCAAAAGTTATCAAGTTTGATGTCACGGATATGAAGCCTCGCTTACCTTACCATATGGATTTCCAAATCCACGTGGAGTATTCCAGGTATACCATCAAATGTGTGGTTTTTGATGAAGGCTCTACCACTTGCGTGTTGTCCCTGGTCTGTTGGAAATCTCTCGACTCTCTGACCCCTTCCAATTCATCGAACATGTTGACTGCATTTGACGATCATTCCTTCCACCCTCATGGTATTCTCCATGCCTTTCTGATCCTATTAGGTGGAAGACGGTAGAGGTGGAGGTAGAGGTAGTTGATGCGCCTCTTGATTATAACTTGTTGCTAGGTCGCAATTGGACCTATGCTATGGTTGTTGTCGTATTGTCCATCTTTCATACGCTTTTTTTTCATCATCAAGGGAAGATCGTGACAATCGACCAGTTTTCCTTTGCGTACTCTAGTCCTAATGCATATGTCAGATCATCGATACCTGTGATCGATAATTCTCAGCCGACAACTGAGAATATCAGTATCAGAATTTATTCCTCCTTTATGGGTACTTTCAACTTCTCGACACCGAATCACCACGTTTACGCCATGTCTAGTAGGCCTTCTTTGATGGAGAGGTCCATTCCTTTCCACACTTCATATTTTAGTGATCCATGGACCCTACCTTCCCCAACTTCGTCGTGTGAAGGATAGTCGCATGCTGGCATGGCCATGCCACTATCGGCAGCAGAGATTATGTATCAAGTTGTTCTTGACTCTTCTGCTGATCCCGATGCTATTACCTCACCGAAAAATGAGGAGGATCCTGTTCTTAGGCATGTATGGGCCACCTCGTTGTCTTGTTCACATGATTTACTAAATTATACTTTTCCTTCGGACGAATCCACCCTCGAACCCATGAATGGTTCCGATAGACCTTGGGATGATATGCATCATCGATCTTATTTTTTCCCAAGTCTTGAGAGAATCGAGCAAGATGACTTTTGGTCTACTTTGAGTGAGATAGTCAGTCACGCCGTAGTTCCACTTGATACCCAAAGAATTTATGTTGAAGGAAATATGGTGAGTATTTATCCTACCGTCTCGATCGATATCTCTCGTATCCTTGGCAAGATTGAAAATGTAAATATAGGTGCAGATTGTTCACCAGAAGAAATTCTGATCTACACCAATATCTTCAAAGAATTTTGAGATGTATTTTCTTGATCATATGAAGAGATGTCAGGGATCGACCCTCATATTGTCGAACATGAGATTAGAACTTATCAGGATGCTAAACCTGTTCGACAACGTCTTAGAGCTGGAATCCTAGGAAGGCCCCTACTATTAAGGAAAAGTTGGAGAAGCTACTTAATGTTGGCTTCATCTACCTGGTTCCTTTGACGGAATGGGTATCCAACCTCATTCCTGTGAATAAAAAGCAAGGAACCATCTGTGTATGTATGGAATTTTGTGACCTGAACAAGGCGTGTCCTAAAGATAACTTCCCCACACCTTTCATTGATCAGATTCTTGATGAGTGTGCGAGTAGCGAGATATTTTCTTTTATGGACGGATTTTCAAGGTATAACCAAATCCGAATCAAACCTGAGGACCAACAAAAGATAGAATTTATATGTCCTTGGGGTACCTTTACATACCGTAAAATGCCTTTCAGCCTTAAAAACACCGAAGCAACCTTCCAATGTGCCACAACTTTCTCTTTTCACGATCTTAAGCACATAGTCGAAGCCTAACTTGATGATATCATTGCTCACTCCCACAAGAGAGTGGATCATGTTATGCACCTTCGGCTTGTTTTTGAAAGATGTCGCTACTATAGAATCCGGTTGAACCCTCATAAATGCATCTTTTGCATTAAGTCTGGTTGTCTTTTGGGATTTTTAGTCTCCGAGACCAGGATCATGGTAGATCCTCTTAAGGTTGAGGAAATATTTCAATTGCCTCCCCCGCGCACAATTAGACAACTTCAGGGTTTACAAGGGAAAGCTAACTTTCTATGTTGGTGTATAGTGAATTGTGCCAATATCACTAAGGGTTTCATGTGCCTCTTGAATAAAGACACCCCTTTTATCTAGGATGAGTGAGCCAAGGAGTCTTTTGATGCTTTGAAGAAAGCCTTAGTATCGGCCCCTCTACTGAAGTCTCCTGATTACATTAGAGATTACTTGATTTATATTGCTGCGTCTGAAGAGAATATTGGTATGGTTCTAGTTCAGGAGGATGATGAGCTCCATGAGAACGTCATCTACTATCGTAGTCAAAATTTAGTCGGACCTGAGCTTAATTATTCTCACGTTGAAAAACTAGCTTTGGTTGTCATTCACGCAATCCAAACGTTTACGTCACTATATATTTTTTTGCAAGACTACTATGGTTGTTGATGTTAATCCGTTTCAATACGTCCTTACCAAGCGTATCATAGGGGGGAAATATAATAAATGGATTGTCATTTTACAAGAGTTTGATCTCAACTTCGCTTCGGCAAAGTCCAAGAAATCACTGGTCTTCGCAGAGTTAATATTCGATTTTCCACGATTAGATGAGGATGTTATAATTGTTGATTCATTTGTAGACAAACACATTTTCGTTTTCTCGTCATTTGACCTCTGGTATGGAGCCATTGTCTTATATATTCAAACCTTGAAGTTCGCTCAACATCTCTCATGAGATGACCGATGACATATTAGATACCAAGACAAGAAGTATACTATCATCGACGACACTTTATATCGCCGAGGAATAGATGATATATTACATCGTTGTTTAACTCACGAAGAGGTTGAGTAAGTCCTAAACGATTTCCACAAAGGGGCTTGTGGTGGTCACCTATTCGGGCTTGCAATAGCTCAAAAAATCTTGCGAGTTGGTTATTTTTGGCCTACTATCTTTAAAGATTGTATTGAAATGATTAAGAAGTGTCACCCCTGCCAGGTGTTCACTCGGAAAATGCACTCTCACCCATCCCCTCTTCACCCAATTATTACCGTTAGTCCCTTCACAAAGTGGGGGGTAGACTTCATAGATTGCAACCCGAATATTATCGTGGCCGTCAACTACTTTACTAAGTGGGTGGCATCAACATATTATCGTGGCCGTCGAATACTTTACTAAGTGGGCCAAAGCCATTCCTACCATGAAATATGATGGGAAGACTGTTGCATTCTTCGTATTCAATCAAATTATCGCCCGGTTCGGTATCCCAAGTGATATTGTCACTGATCATGGCAGTCACTTTCAGAATGAAATGATGGTAGAACTAGCATCTAAGTTGGGGTTTAGACATGGTCATTCCTCCCCTTATTACCCCGAGGAAAATGGGAAAGTAGAGGCCATCAACAAGTCTCTCAAGACCATCTGGAAAAAAACTTTTAGTCAGAGTAAGTCTGATTGGCACATCATGCTATATATCACGCTTTGGGCATACCGAACCACGGTTAAGACTGCAATTGGTTTTTCCCCTTTCCAATTAGTGCACGGTGTGGAGTTGATTCTTCCTATTGAATGTGAAATCCCTTCTATTAAGTTGGCAGTCACGCTCCTACCTGACACTTTAGATCTAGAGCGACACCTTGTGCACCTAGAGAGTCTTGACGAGGAGCGTCGGGACACCTTTACGACCATCGAGGCGAACAAAAAATGTGTCAAGGTCCAGTATGACAATTCTGTCTATTCTCAATTGTACGATGAGGGTGACTTGGTCCTTTTATATGACCAAGCCAAAAAACCATTGGGGGTAGGAAATTTTAAACCCATGTGGCACGGTTCATATATCGTGCGACATGTTCTAGAAAAAGGAGCCTATGAGTTAGAAGATTATGAAGGGAATGTGTTGGACTAGCCCAGAAATGGGCTCTACTTGAAAATATATTACGCTTGAGCCTAGGATTGGGCGGAACTCTTTGTATACTAATGTAATTTAGTGTATATACATATATTTTCCCTTTCTTTTTGTCTTTGGCTTGCTTATCGAGTTTTCCCTTTATTGACAAATGTCAATGGAGTCTTCGGTCTACCTAGGATTCATAGACGAAGCCATTCGTCATACATGGAACTTGTATTCAGGAACTTGGGTGGTTTACTCATCCAAGGGTCTATTGGTGTCTTCAGGTGGCACATGCCTAGGGCCATCCATGAATAATGTGGCTGAATATAACATCGTCATAGAACCTTTGCACGATGTTATCTCACATGGTATTCCCTCTTTAGAATTTCACCTGGATTCCCAGTTAGTAGTATGTCAATTGAACGACAGTTACCGCGTGAGTGATCCTACTTTACTCCGACGATTCCTACAGGTACGTCTTTTAGAACGACAACTTGATTTTATCACATATTATCATATTCCTAGGAGTGCTAATCATGTGTCCGATGCATATGCTAATTATGTTTTAGATTGGCATTTGTCACATTAATAAAGCAAAGAAAACCATTAAATCAATGTACACATTGTAAAATATAAGTAAAGCCAAAGATCCTTTTTTATATATTTCAAAAAATATAGTGTTTATATTACAAAATTGGGGCTAAACCCTCAATACACATATACAACCGATATATAGATCCCATGACATCTACGCATGTGGAACTGGATGTGTTTTATGATAGCAAACCATGATGTTTGCGAGATGCCAAAAAAGTCAGACCCATTCTCTAGGTACACCCACCACCTGTCATTGCATGGTTTCAAGTAGATCCTCTACCTGAACCATTGGAATCCTCCGCGTCAAACGAGACAGGTTGCCTTGCACATTTTGTAGGACTCCATCGGCTTCTCTTCTCGCCCCCTCATCACCCTGGTGCCTCCATCGATGTAGACCCACATCTACCTTACACAAGTGTCTAGTTAATACTTAAACACCATCCAAAAATACTTTTGTCTTATAATACAAAAATACAAAAAAATGAAATATTTATAAAATATTTTACCTATGTCACCATAGGCAGCCCCTGGTGGAGGTGGCATATCTGGATCTCATCTGAATTCGACCCCGCATATGGATAGTAATCCAGAGCAATGACTTGTCTCCGCCACTAGAAGAAAAAATGCTCGTTGTAGGGTTTTGGCGCCCTACCTCCCCTCTGTCGTCTCATGACCTTGGTCCACCGTGCCATGGATAGATCGTACGTTCCCCTAGGAAGGATCTCCATTCTAGGTCCCAGACCTGGAACCTACTCGAAAAAGAAACTGCAAAGAATGGAGAAAAACCCAAAGTTCCTCTTACCCCCTTGTTTTCACTTTGTCAATTGACCTTTCATATTGGTCAGTAGTGAGGTACACCAGTCATAAACAATGGGTCTCGCACATTGCACTGCATAAAAAATGAGCAGCCTTGATGCATGGTGCAACGAAGTCGAACCTGTGATACTAGTCAATACAAACACGATGATATTTAGGCTGAGGTTATTTATTGCCCAGATAGGGACTTGACTTCCCACCTTGGGAGTCCCTGCTACACAGTGGGCATCGATATACTCCTCGATCTTCATCCCACTCCCTGCTCCACATGACTTGATTTTTACAACCTCTCCTCAGCATGATAGACCAGTCAAGAAGTAGTTGTCCTCTAATTCGATACTCAATGGCTGACCATCGAGGATAAAGCTTTCGCTATCAGGGTCCCAGTAACCCACGTCCAACATCTCCAACAACCTCACTTGGGCCCTCATTCCTTTGAGAGCCCAGAACTTATACAAGCCACATCTTTTTAGATCCGCTTAAGCCACCGGATCTCGGTCCACAGCTGCATCAACCTCCTCATGTTCTCGCTTTCTCCATTCAAAAACCATCCTGCAAAGGACAAACCAAATTATGAGTTAGAACCCTCCTTTTTGGTCACTTGTGTGCCTGTACGCGGCTTCCTTTACATGCATTCATGTGTAGGGATTCATATATTCCCCCTGTGGTTCACACAGTAGCGTATACCTCGTCATATATGTGACCTAAACAAAGCCAGCCTGCGTACACCGAAATTCATATTTTACGCCCTCAATCACTAAAAAACTGGAACCTAATTAAAAAATGTAATCCACTAAATTTGAAGAGGATGAGAAGTAGAGTTACCTGATCCAGACGTTTCGTGATTTCGTTGCCTGATGCTCTTGCAATCGTCGTTTGAATCTTGGAGGTAATTTGGTCCAAATTGCACTATTTGGGTAAAAATCAAAATGGTATAGTAATTTTTTATTTCATTACTATTTATAAGCTATTTTTACCCACTTTATATAGTTTAACATGCAATTTTTTCACCTAATGGACTAATAAAAAAATGGTTTTAAGCTGGTTTTGGTAGTTTTGACTCAGATTTCTTGCGGATTTCATTTTTTACATTATGATTGGTCGTTCGTCACCTCAGGTAGGTATTTTCATAACCTAGCATATAGGACAGGTATCCACTCCATCATGCATTTTTTCATTAAAATACTACTTTTTATGCCTTACATATGAACCCATTTGTTGCTACACAAAACCTTCCATCTTCTATAAGTAGTGTTGCTAATAAATGGTAGAGACTTACCAAACATGGGCACCCTAGTTAGATCCTCTTTTTCATTTGGTGCCCATGCTGAATTTTTCCTTAGGACCGAGAGTCCATTATAGCTTGATACATGACGTTATAATGAGCCTCATTTCTCACTCATACACATGCGGCCTTATTCCCCGCAGACTCCCAAAATGAGTCTTAGTTAAGCTCTTTTCTGACTCGTCTAAAAAATGAAAAGATTGTTGAGTGATTTGTCCCTTTCACACTCGTTAAATTGGATTTGAAAGGTCATGATTCTTAGTTAAGCTCTTTTTTGACTCGTTACCAAAAATAGAAAAGACCGTCGAGTGAACTTGTCTTTTTCACACTCGTAAATTGGATTTGAAAAGACGTCTATTTGGCACAAGTTTATCCCTTTTTCACACCAACTAGAATAAAAGACATAAAAAAGGACATTATTTAGCGTTAAGTTGTGATTTCATTTCATGCCCTCACTTGCAGTATTGAGCCTTTAGCCGGTTCTCACTTTGCGTTATAAACCGTTGCCTAAGCAATTTTTGCATCCTCAACCAAGAAGAACCTTGTTTATATCCTTCGCAGTTTGACACCCTATACCCTGTAGGGAACATCACCTCGAGTGTCCATCTCCCACATGCATTTCCTTGCATTGAGCATAGGTACGTTCCACTGCTGGAACTAGTTTTTCTTATTTGCAACACTCGTTTCCTCCTTTGTATCATAAAATTTATTTGTTACGAAAAAACAAAAAAAGACGAGCAGGAAGGGAGTACTATATTATATTTGGCAACAGTCTTGTCGCCTTTGAACAGAGCACAAAATTATTTAGTCCTTGTGTCATCATAATTTTGGGTTTAACATGGCCTTAGGAAGATGATCTCGTTACAGAGTTTTTCTCTACCGACTGGTTACTCTTCCAGTCCCTATAGAGAACATTATTGATGCCTCCTGCATCAAATATTTACATCATTGAGTCTATGTTGTCGGGGTCTACGACATGTCTCATTCTCTTGTTCAAAAGAAGTCTATCAACTTGTGTTGGCCATTCCTCAGAAATCTTGACTTTGCATGTCATCCATACCCTCAATTTGTCTCAAATTCACATGATACTATGGTCTTATCATGCACCATGGCCCTACTTTCAACATTGGTAGGTCACCTTGAACCCAACAATCGACATTTCATCATTGGTCATTGACTGGGTGGTTTCCCTTGTGTTCTACTAGAAGACATCTATTCACACATTGGGATTCATGCAGTGTCTTGAATTCCATTAGCCTTATTGGTGGTTTCCTCTCCTTTGTCAGCAGTTTTCATCATTGGCTTCTATTTAGAGGGTCTTTTTCATGTACCGCTTGCATTTGACACACGCGAAAGATGCACAGGTTCATTGGTTCATGAACATATTCTTCGTTTGATATCCACCAAATTATGAAGCTCTTGCTTTGTTCCTCGTGCTGACTGACAAAAGATGCCTTAATTCTCTCCTTTCAGCGGGTCTCTTTCCATTGACTTCAGCTCATTTATTATGGATATGGGACTTAGAGTTTTATGAGTGCCTTGAGACTTGCAGTCATTAGTGACAGGATCTCTTGCCATTGACAGATGGGAATACATCAATTTCTCCTGATCAATGGATTTCTCAGGTGTTCGACATCGACGCCTTTATTCACACTTGTAGGAATGTGCTCGGTGCCTTGATACCTACTATCATTATTGGTAGGTTGTCTCGCATTTTTTAATGGTATACCTCAATGACCGGTAATCAAACGATGGCTCATTATGTTCGACCTCAACTCCTTTGTTCACATGATGTATACTTGCACCTTTGGCGGATGTGTCGAAGACTTGAAGACATCAATATGTGGTTGCATCTTTCCTGAGTTTTTGCTTCCTTTTCATTGGACCAACACCTATTTGACTACAGTAATCATGAGACATCAGATTATACTCCATCGTATACAAATATCTTCAGATTGGTTTTGAGACTGGTTCTATTGGGACTTGTTCGTGATTATGACATCTTTTGGCATATAAATTCATTTATATTTTCCTATTCATGGCCACAGACACTTATTTGGTATAATTTCCACATGGATCTGCATTGTATTCTATTGGCATCCATGTATGTAAAATCAAAACAAAATGTAATGAGCAACTAGTCTTTCCAGCTGGGTTTACACCACTCCACTTCTGGGTAATTTACAATGTATTTTGGCCATCGTAGATACTCCTCTGATCTCACACATTAGGGGGCATCTGTTATAGAAATATTTTCCTCACCATTTCTATCTTGCACAGAGAGACTTTTTCCATTTCCCTATGCAAACTTGTCACCCCTTTTTGATGAATCCATAGCTAAAAATACATATTTTTCCACATATATGCACCCTATCTACTATACAACATTCGTATATGCAAGCTTCTCCACTACAACCCGTGTACATCGGTATTTGTGCCGAAAAATACAAAAATGAAGTCGAGTTTCCATGTCACGACAGGAGATCTCTGATCCTTGTCCTTTCATACATTGGAAACGTTCTGAATCAGCCCTTCAGTTTTATTTTGAAGGCTATAAGAAAAAAATTCCGAGCTATGGAAAAAAGGAGAAAGCATTCAACTTTGAGAGAAAAGTTACTCTGGAGAAATTACTTCATATTGAGTCTACATTCCTTTTTCCCTCAAGTATGAACACAGTGTTCAGCCCCCAAGATATTTCCCTATTGTTGAGAGAACCTCATTGTCTCTTTTCTATTTTCTTTACTTTGGTGGAGGCCCAGTTGGAAGGAACTTGGTTTCTTGGTTTCGAACTGTTCCGACATGAAAGTCTGTAATGTTTTCTCTTCTGCTGATCATTTATTAATAGAAATACTCCTTTCACATCCAATTAGTATCATGCAAATATATGATTATTATCCATGGGCATATTTGTAATGCTTATTAATGGATTATGTTATCTAATGTGCTAACCCCTTTATATTATCACTATATACTTTATCTTCTTGTCTGTTGAGAACTTGTTGCAGGTATAAAGCTTTGGGTCAAAGTTCTCAAAAATGGAACATCATCAAACATTGGAACGAGGTAGGCTTATTTCTTATCTCGCTTGCACATTGGTTTATATAGCATATGTTGGAATTGAGTAGATTTATGCAGTCATACCTGTCTATTGTGGTTTACCCTGGCCATAGAGAGTTTTTTCCTCGTAACAACGAGGAGGGCTTGCGAGCCATTAGGTTCAATTCTTACTACAAGAGCCATGGGTGTTATCACACATACAAGTACAGGTAACGAGAGGTGGGTTTCACTTTCCAATACACAGAAAGTAGGAAGAGGTATCTGAAATCAGAAGAGGCATGATACCTACCAATTTGGGAGGTTATCAAACTTGGCAATTCAAGTTTTAGGTTGGTAAGAACCAGAGGACATGCAGACTTGTAAACCACTATGCACAATGAACACTAAACCCAAACCATTACCTCTTACCTACTCGAATAATGAATGCGAGTGTGAATTATGCAGGACAATAGAATGATGTGGAATTGTAAGTACATCACTCTTGTACCAGAGTGATAGGATTATGATACGACTAGTAAGAGAAATATTCATAATTTGAATTTAACCCAGGGTTTTGTGCCATCAAACATATCAAATGTAAAAATCATATAATCAACCATAGATGAGGTTCAATTACATCTCCCAAAGTGAATAAATCAATGGCAATTGATCAATCAATTAGCTTACAAAATTTAAGATTTATAAACATATAGATGCCCTTTAGGTGTAATCCCTTTAGCAAAGGAAATAAAGAAATTGCAAACTGTAAAATGATTACCCAAGACAAACTTTTTTTTTAATTTCATGCTTTCAGTCATGAAATTAAACGAAACAAACGATAGATTAAAAAATGAAAAACTCTTATAGTCAGCTAGCCCAATGAATCTCCTCATAACCAAAAGAAAAAAATGTTTGTAAGTACAAGGAGGAGGCAACTACAAATTTTTTTTATCCCTTGGTGATGACTTTTTTTGAAATGATAAGATTTGACAAAATTGTTGGCTGCCAACATACCTGCAATGGACAACGAAAAGAAAAACAACTATCTCCTACTCTAATAGATTAGACAAAATCAATTTATCTATGAATATTAAAACGAGCATAGACAAGTACATGTAAACACATACTAGAAGGAAATAGGCCATGTATATTGATGAGAACTTTAAATAGACACTTACAATCTTCAGACGATGTTGCAGCAGCCTCTCCAAGCCCTCCTCGTCCAAACCTTGCTCGAAATATCCATGACCAGAATAACAATGCTTTACTGATTATTCTCCTCCTTTGTTCACCATGAGAATGCCTCCATTTATAGGATTTGAGATGCTCAACCACCTTGGTTATATTTTTTATTAGTTGAGGATATAAATCCATCAGTTGTGATATATCCCTTAGATGCAGCCTAAGGGTTAGATTCAAGCCAAGCCAACTTGATCCATCCATAGTTGTGTTTAGAGAAAAAGGGTATTTCTTCCAAGATTTTCTCAACCAATTCAACGCTCTCTTACAATGGGAAACATAGTGCTACAACGCTCCCTATTATATAGACAAAGATCTCTAGCACTCTCTGTGTATGAGGAGGGGAGCATTGATCTTCCAAAATTTTCCAAGATGACCAATTCTCATAGAAAAACACTTTGTTCGAATTGTCAAATGATGGGGCTTATTCTTCTAACATGTTTTAGGGGTTGTGTCAAGTGATTTCATGGTTTCGTTCATGATGTGACACTTACGTGACAAGAATGCGAAACTTACAACACTTGCTACAAGAGTGCAACACTTACGACACTTTCAAGAATGAGAATGTAACATTATCGAAGTGAGGAATTTTGATGTGTAATGGATTTGCCCACTAAGTGTGAAGTCAGAGAATGAAAGATGATAGCCGAAACACTTTGTATATTCTTCAAATCAAGGGTATGGATTCGAGGAACCTGGTATAAACTGCAGACAAGCATCAAACACTATTAATATGTGTTCCATTCCCGAGGAAGGAATACCTATTCTCAGACTATAAATGACACAAATTATGGACGCCAATAAATGCACTGCGGATCCATGATGATATTGACTAAGGGTATAGCCACCAGAGATACAATGTGGATCCATAATTCTATGACATGAATTGATCGTAGCCACGAAAAATACATAGTGGAGTTATGAGATGATAAATCATAGCCATAGACCAATACAATGTGGATCTATGTGGCAACATAAGTATCATCATGCTCAAATAACTTCCTTCATAGCCTGGGAAAATAATATATCAAAGTGAATGCTCAACCTAGGGTCTTCGTCCCAATCCTGATGTGGTACAAATCTAGCCATGTGAATATATGTTTTGACATCGAACATGGTATAAACCACTTGATTATCGTTCATTGAGGTAAAATGTTAACAAGTGTGAGGGAAATCACCAGTGATGTCAATGAACCCCAAGGTACCCTAGTACAATCCAAAAAATGTGAATAAATGAGCTGAGGTCGAACATTTGTGGAGTCATCGAATCAGAGGTCAATGATGAAAACCTACTATTGGAAGCGAGGTGGCTTACCATTGAGGCATGCAGGTCCCAAGGTACTAATTGGTATCTAAGTCTAATTCCTAGATGGTGTGTTGAAGTTGACAGGAAAAGATTCATCAAAGGAGGGCCTTGATGTATCGCCCATCATCGACACAAAGCTGACACAGGAAAGTGATAAGATATAGAAGATGAAAAAAGACTGACACAGGTATGGAAACTTTTAATTTAGTAAATGGTTGAATCTTGAGGTAGAAACTTCCCTTGATCATTGAGGTATGAAATGAGAATTGGTAGGATAAAAATAGAGTGTACCAAAACATAATGCAGCAAGTGCTGAGGCATTCTTTGGATGGTTCAAAGGAGTGGAAAGACTCATAGGATTGGTTCAGTGCATAGGTTTAGTGGATTATCCTTCCACAAAACTTTTCAAGAAACGTGACCCACTTCCTTCAATTTTTTCCTCCATCCAGATAGATGAGTACCTCTTTTTAATTTAACGATCTCGAGGAGGATAACACATCCTCGATACAACTCACCTTCGGTAAGTTCCTCTTCCTTTGTTTAATGAACTGGAAGAAGTAAGGGTTCATTCCCATATGGGCCCCTCAATGTGTAGTTCAACGAGTCTAGAGAAGGAAAACCCAATGGTTTTTCATGATTAGAGAGTCTAAAAAGAACTTAAAGGTGACTCCAGGGTTGTCCTTTTTTGTAATTTTAGTCTCTGAGTTCTGAAAATGAGATAAAATTTTACTCATAAGATGCCCTTTCAAAACTTTTAACAAGTGTGAAAGGAAGCAAGATCACTCGACAATCTTTTCATGTTTAGAGAGTATGAAAAGAGCTAAAGAATACTCCAAGGGGTTCCTTTTTTGTATAAACTTTACGAGTCCAAAAAATTTATAAAAGTATACTTGGTTGCATTCTCATGTATTTTTGAGCATGAAAAAGAGCAAAGAATAAGCTCATTGGTGTTACAAGGTCATTGAAAAAACTCTACTCAAATTCCTGTAAAATTAAGTTGTTCTGGGCACAAGATATTAGTATTTTCTCAAAAAATAAAAATAAAAACAAAAAATATACTTTATAATAAGGAGAAATGAGCAAATTAAACATATCAAATATCAAATTAGGTTGAAAATTCATTTTTACCTTTTCTTTTACTATTCTCCTCTGGTCTTTGAGCTTTTACCTCTTTTGGAGCATTTTTTCGAGTGTTGATTGTGGGGGTTGTGGGCAACCCTTTTCGAAACCATCTGGATCAGGTTCATTTCTTCCTCCTCATTTTTTTCATTCCTTTTTATTGCATTTCATCCTTTAGTTTAGGTGTTCCAGGCTCCTTGGGAAGCCCTAGAGCGTCGAACTGGATCGACGCTCCCTCAAGGCATCAAGGGGAGAACCGATCGTGATTTCAATGCCATGGTGTGCACATTGAGGGCACACTAGTGCTTTGTTTGCTTCTTTGAGGGAGCTCTAGGCGTAGAACTTAATTTTTTTTTTTAGGCTAAAAAGAAGCAATTTCTTTCATTGAGGGTTTAGCTAATGATGATTAGTTGATGTATTTGTAGGCTTCATACATAGCCAACCATGATTGAGTGGAAATAACACGAGCATGAGTTTGATGACATCGTTACTCTTCAATACCCTAGAGCAAGGGTGAACTTATGCAATTGTGGATTTCTCAAGTCCTTCAAAATTCAAAACATGAGGAAAGAAGTGTTATTGCTTGAATACTTGATTGGTCTATGGGATGACGTGAACAAGCATTCTGAATAGGGTTTCATATGCTTGAGATTGAAATGGACGATGTATACATTTTGATGGGGCTCTTGAGGAGAGGGGTGCCCATACTTTATTCCGGACACTAGGCTACTCCACGACTGACCGAGGAATATGTTACTGAATACTGCATACCAGGGTCATAGTTGGTGGGAGGAAGGATCGTTATAAAATATGTGAGGGATCTATCACTTCAATCCATCCTATTCGCTATCACCAAGTTGGTGGGGAGAACTAGTGGCCATCTTGCTTCAAAGTATAAAATTTCTTACACCATTCAGTGCTTGGAACCTAAGTTGTTCAACTGGAGTGTAGGGTTCCTGAGGAATGTTAAAGAGTAGATATCCAAATGTATAACTGGCAGAAAAAAAAAATTCGTATATGGATCTTTCTTGGTCTTTTTTTTCCTAGAGTGGATTCTCCAGTTGCAGCTAGAGGTTGTAATGATAACACACCCTGTGACAGAGCCTCGCATGGAGAGGTGGACTAGTCTCTCCCCCAAGTTGGGGAATGATCCTTCAACTTTTAGATTCAATGCCAACTTCTTTGCATGGTGGAGGAGGCAGTTGGTGGTGATCAAGGACTTCCCATATGTTGGGGTAGATTTCATGGGCAGTGCGGACTTGGTAATTCCCGAGGGTATACAGTGGGACGCATCAGGTACGAAATATCATAACCTCGTAACGATATATTTTTGGTTTTTTTTATACGTTTTTGGTTGTACAATGAGGGATATAAGTCATTTATTTTCATCATGCAGACAGAGGTGTGTCACGTCTGGTGGAGATGCATGTAGTGTGTCGCAGAGATGCACAAGCAGAAACTGAACATGATGTCGTAGCGGGAGGAATCTAGGAGGTGGAGGGGAACCTATGGGGTTTGACCATGGGTGTTCCACCCCTGAGGAGGTGATGTGTGACTCTAGACTTTCAACAACATATATTTTGGGTCTCTGAGAGCCTCAATCATTGCTACGATGGTGACATGAACGATAGTGTGCTATGCGGAGCACAATGTGATACAGGGGGGTGATTAGAGTCCCCAATAATTTTTTATTCTTTACGATGATAATATGGGGATGAGGGACCATATTTTTCCCTGTTATGTACTCTTGTATGATGTATTTAAAAAAAAAAAATCGTTACAACGCTTATATATATAAATGAGTTTTGCGGTGGCTACCTATGTTGTATTTTTTGTTTTATGTGATGTTTTTTATACATATTCTTTGTGTTTCAAATGTTTATCTATGCACACTATACCAATCCAACATGTAATTTGCTAACGAATCTGCGATCTAGTTGAGTTCTCTTGATATGTGTCTATATTCAAGAAATTCAAAAGCTATTTCGAGACAACGAAACCTCATATGGAGACGTAGTAAAGTCGAGTTGTGAATGGTTTAATCACGATTTAGTTGACAGACCATGAGTTGAGAATCGAAGCTGATAATCAATTGAGATATACCTAGAGAGGAGGCTTCGATTAAGAGTCTTATGACAGAATGATACTCTGCAACATTATTGGTTGCATATCTGAGGTAAATACTTCCCGAACTCACTAACTCGCTAGAGAGGTAGATGACCCAAGCTGTAGCAGAGATGTTCTAGGTATGTCGACTAGCGCCATCCACAAAACTAAAATAAATGGGAAAGGATGATGTCATCTGCACATTCAATCACAAAGAAAAGTATAAGTAGTTGAGAAAAACCTCGTGCATGCAAAATAAAAGACACACCAAGTCAAAATTATATAGTACAGTAATGTACAAAGAACACATGCGAGATATTCTATGCATAGTACTTCTTGAGGTAAAGCCCATTTGGGGCTCACTGAGAGATATTCCATCGTAATCTACTAACTCGTAGGCGCCTCTATGTAACATGCATTTTATGATGTATGGTATGTGCCACATGGATTCTAACTTTCCTACCCCCAGTCTGCCATGATCTTAATCATAGAATAGGAATATATCTCCTTATATGAAAGTGCGAGGTTTGATGGACTTATCATGTTGATTTTTCATGCATTTTTTATACGTCTTGTTGATGAGAGAAACATTGCGACGGGTTTCATCCAACTTGGTCAGATATAAGAAGCGTTCCTCTTCAAAATAAGTGTGGGGTAAGAGTTCTTCGGTGAGTTTTAACGAAGTAATATCACATTCGATTGGTAATACTGCTTCTATCCCATATACCAACTGGAAGGGTGTAAATATAGTTGTGGTTTTAACTGAAGTTAGATAATCCCAGAGTGTGGAGAAGAGCTGCAAGTGCCAAGAATTTTTATTCACTCCCACCATGCATTGAAGCATGGTTTTCAGGACCTTGTTGATGGATTCAACTTGTCCATTTTCCTGAGGGTTGTAGGGGGATGACTTTTCATGGAGAAAACCTAACTTGGTGCGCAATTCACCCATCATCTAGTTCGGGAAATGGGATCCATGATCAATTACGATAGCTTGTGGCACACTGAATCGAGTGATGATGTGGTTGAACAAAAAAATTGTTGCAGTGCGGCCATCGTTAAGGAATGTGGGCATAGCCTCATCCCATTTAGTGAAGTAATTGACATCAACAATGATATAACCGTGCCCCCTGACTGAGGTAGGCTTACATTGCATAAATTCGATGCCTATTTTCAAAGGGACTGATGGTGACAATGAAAGATCTAGAGCTGGATGGGTACATTCTTTCCTATGAAAGATCTGTCAGGGTGAGATTTTTTTAATGACATCAATGCAATCTTTGAATATGGAAGGACCAAAATAACCGACACATAAAAAAATTTGGGATGTAGCCATCCCAGAAAGATGATTGCCACAAGCTCCAAGGCCATGGTCACTTAAAACTTGTTCAACCTCTTTGTGGGTTAAGCAACGTCGTAGGATAATATCAATTCCATGATGGTACAACGTGTCACTAATGATAAGGTAGTGCTTTGAGTGGTGTCTAATGCGACGTTGTTCATCACGTGAAATGCTAGATTGAAAGCGTTGGGTTTGGAGATAAAGAAGAATATCTCCATACCATGGATCAGACATACTAACAAGGAATATGGATTCATCAGGAAGGGAATCATTGGGCTTAGTATCCTCATCAGTATGGGGAAGATCGAAAATTAATTCCACAAAAACCAACGATTTCTTAGCCTTGGATTTGGCAAACTTGAGATCGAATTCTTGGAGGATGACAATCCATTTCAAATATTTTCCCCCAAGTACTTGACGAGTCAAGATGTGGTACATGGGGTTCGATTCTACGATGATCATAGTAGTGCGTAAAACAATGTAATGGAGAAATTTCTGGATGAAAATAACTGTTTCCAAAGCCAACTTTTTGACATGTGAAGACTGGAGTTCAGGACCTGATAGAATTTTACCCAGATAGTAGATCACATGTTCGTTGTTGTCATCATCCTCTTGTACTAGCACCGTAGAGATAGTGGAAGTAGAGGAAACAAAATAAAGGATATAATATTTTTCATAATTCGGTGGATTCAAAAGAGGTGTGTTCGTTAAGTCATGTTTAGTAGCATCAAATGAGCGTTGAGCGGTTGCATCCCAGATGAAATGGGTGTTTTTCTGCAGCAATCTCATGAATCCTTTATTGATTTCGACGTAATTTCAAATGAAGTGACGAAGAAATTTTTCCCTCCCTTGCAAAATTTTCAATTGGGTAAGATTGTTGGGAGGAGGTGAAGCGAGAATGGATTTTACTTTTCAGGGATCCACCCTAATCCCATATTTGGAGAATATGAATCTGAGGAGTCTCCTTGATTCAACAACAAAAATGCATTTATGGGGGTTCAAACATATGTTGTAAAACCTATATCTAAGAAATATGGCTAATAGGTTATCAATATGGTCTCGTCGATGAGACGAGTGAGCTGGTAAGTCATCGAGATAAGATTCAATGATATGTTTGATGCCGTGAAATGTGTATGACATGGCCTACTGAAAAGTGGCTTCAACGTTTTTAAGGCCAAAGGGTAATTTCCGATAAGAGAAAGTTCCCCAATGGAAGATGAATGTTATTTTATGTTGATCATCCGGTAAAATTTCGATCTGGTTATATCCAGAAAATCCATCCATAAAAGAGAAAATGACGCTTCTGATGGAATTATCGATAATTTGGTCGATAAAGGGTGTAGGGTACTTGTCCTTGGGACAAGCCTTATTAAGATCTCGATAATCAACATAAACACGAATGGTCCATTATTTCTTGATGACCATAACGATGTTGGAAATCCATTCAGTCAAAAGGACAGGATAAATAAAACCATATTTCAAACTTTTTTCTACCTCTGCCTTGATTGTCATGGTTTTCTTAGGATGAACTAGGCGAAGTTTATGTCTTATAGGTTTAACTCTAGGGTAAGTTTTGATTTCACGCACAATGATCTAGGGATCGATACCTAGAATTTATTTGTAGCTCCAGGTGAAGATGTCGTGAAATTATTTAAACAAGGTGGTATAAGTTTCAACTTCTTCAGCTGGACAATTTTCACCTAGTTGTATGTTTTCCACAATACCTTCTTTAATGGATATGTCGATAGTAATTGTGGAAGAGAGGTTTCCCAAATTCCCCTTGGAGATGGTATCCTGTGTGAATATTGGAGATTGGGAAGATTCAGTGATATCACTAGGAAATATAGAGGAAATATCTTTCTCTATGTCATCCAAATAAGGAAGAAATGATGGACGATGGTGGTTGTCACCCCATGGTGCCTCCTTGATACTAAGCATTTCCATAATAGATTCATCTGATGGAAAAATTTGTAGGATGTAATCAAAAGTAGAGGATAGGGAATTTAACTAGGATGGTAATTCATAAGTTGTAGACAAAAGCAGATGTTGGTCATCAAGGGAAGGGGAGGCAGACTGAATGGCATCGTATTCAAACTCTACAAGACTAAGTGGCATGATGTCACCTAGTGTATCGAATTCTAAGGGACGAGGCGGGATCCATGGATAATATGATTCGAAGGATTGATGTGCCATAATAGAAATCATATTAATTATTGTGATATGTTTCATAGTGAGAGGAAGAGGTGTAGGGAAGGTACCCATGAGTGAATAGTATTTCAAGATACCTACTCCAACACTTTCATAAGTGATTTTTGAGTCTCCTAGAAAATGATTGTTGTTGGTTTTTTGAGTGCGAGCGTCGGGGGTGAAATAATCTAACTGATTGATGGTCACAATTTTACCTTGATGAGGGAACTGGATGCATCAAAAAACCAATGAAGTGACAAACATCATAGCATAGAACCAACTTCTCCCTAGAAACAAGTTATAATCGAGGGGAGCATTGACTACTTCAACATATACAAAAACAATCTTGACACCCAATTGAATGGCTAAGGATTGTAATAATCCATGAGGTCGGAAACCTCTTCCATAAAATGCTCGTAACATGGTAGGAGATTGATTAAGACCAGGGGATTTAAGGCCTTTCCAGCAAGCCAAATACATGACACATGTTGATTCCCCCTCTTCCAAGATCGTGCGATGAATATGTTGATTATGAAAAACAACATCGATTTGGAAAGCAAGTTGGTGAGAGTGTCGTGATTTAAAATTATCCACGTTAAATGTGATATTATTTCAGGACTCGATATATATAGATCTGATGGCTTCCAAGAGTGTCCTACATTGGCTAGGGCAGTGTTGTAGAACCTCGAGAGCTGACATAGCACAAAGTGCTTGAGCTAAATGTTCAACTATGTTGTAGTTTTGAGCAGCACACAAGTTAGGATTGAAGGTCGAACTTCGAATTGTGCTCTTGGGAGGGCATGGAATAGAGATAAAGTTGGGTTTCTCAATCTGGAGTGGTCCAGATGGAGGAGTAACTATAGTGTGTGGTGGATCTGGTATAGTACTAGTAGTTACTTTTTCTTTATCAGGTTTACCTGGAGGTGTGTCATATGTCGTAGTATGAGTGGTCAAGTCATCTATCCCATTAAACACGTAAATGTGTGCACTTGATGAAGCTTCCTCGTTAGGAGGATGATTTGGATTACCTCCTGTCGGAGGTGTAGTGATCAGAATCTGGACCAGGGGTCAAAATTTTGCTCAAAATTCAAAGTTCTCGGAATTGCCTCAAAATGAATAGGTGCATAGCCCTCGTCGTCATGAACCCAACGCAACTTGTTTGGGTTCAAACAGACGTCAGATGAGTGAGATATTGCGTTCTGTTCAAATCGTCAAACAGGCAAAAAAAAAAATGTGCTGACTGTACAATCCGTACGGATGATGACGTGGTAGAGCCGTACGCTGATGTGGCACATCCGTATGCTGAGGTGGCAGTTGATGATGTGGAAATTGTTGATTGGAAGATTTTGGGCAAATCATTGGTGGACACGTGGCATCTTTTTGGTCAAGTGGTTTGGTGCCACGTGGCCCAGGCGTGGGCTACCACGTGGCACCCCCTTATGGTATGGTTTGATAAAATTATTATAGAGTCTGTGGGGATCGAACCTCGAACCTCCACCACAATCCAAAGGTTTGGCAAAGGCCGCCCAACCGGCGCGCCACGCATTAGTTCTTATAATATATATGTGTTTTTATATATTTAAGTTTGGTTATTGTGTATTTCGGCATGGTGGGCGGGCTGGGGCTTAGCCCCAGCCCGCGGTTTCGGTGTTCACATATATGACCAGTGGTTAAACATTGTGCACAGAATTTTCAACGGTTACAACACCACAGCCCTCGGTTCTATGTACACTCCCATATGACCCTTTTCCACACGGATTTTACACAGATTTTACACAGGATTCGCGCGGGAATTTTGGACACATATACCCTCGTGCTTGGACACTTGTCCATTACCCATTGGCTTGGAACTTGACCTTTTTGGTGCGCGGGGATGTGGTCACATATATGCGGTTTGGGGGCCAAAAATTCGTTAACCGTTCTACAGTTGCACCCGCTTTTCGGTTATGCGCTCGGTGCTAGGTTTTAGCACGAGATTGAGCACGTGAGCTAGGTTGGACGCACAGAGGTGCATTTTGGCGAACCAGAGACAACAAGCTTGAAGGAGGAAAATGGCAGGAGGCCTAACTTCTTCATTTTTTGGCCAAATGAGGTGCCAAAAAATCCCAACTAGGGGTTTTTGGATGTTCTAAATCCGTTGGCACTGTTTTCAAAGGCGTTTGAAGACTTCTTTTGTAGTTTTTTCACCATTGAAGTTTCAGAGAGCTCCAGGGAGCTTGAAGCCCTCATTGATGTAGGTCATGCTCAGATGAGCCCAAGTCTGTTTTCTGTGATTGAATAGACATTTTTGTCTAATTATTATGCTCTGAACACATTGGGATAGGTTTCAGAGGCATTTGAGGACTTTTACAAGTGTTTTTTCCACAAGGAATCTCAGGGAAGCTCAAGGCCACATGTAGAAGAGGTCATGCCCGAATGAGCCATGATCCATTTTCAGAGTTCTATTAGTCATTTTTGGGGTTTTTATGTATTCTGAACCCAATGGTACAGTCAGTAAATCCATTGGAGTTGAGTAGTAGCTTGTAAAATAATCTTTGACAAGCTAATCCCAGAGAGCCTAGTCCATTGAAGGAGGCTCAAGGAGATGTAGCCCAGTTGGGGGTGAACTCCTTTATCATGTTGTTCTTGTTGTGAGTGTTTGCTGGTTGTTATTTGTTGCAAGTTATTTTTGTTGTTGTATTTATGGAAACAACATATTTAATATTACAAATACCTCACACATAAACATTTAAAAGAAGTTGCATAAACTTGGCACATAATTTATCTTGCATAACTAAGACATTGAGCAAGGTCCTAAAAAGTTTTATTTTAATGAAATAGAGGGTGCTTGCATAGCATAACAAGTCAGCCCCCTATTTTGAGATCATGTAGGATCTTGTGCAACCAATGACTTCTACTGTGGAAAAGGATTTGTCAATACAACGGGTTGATAATTTCCTTTAAAAAGTTTGGCAACTTCGTCTTGATGAGGACAATATCGTGTGTAGTGATCTTCACCATTTTCGGTTTGATTATTGTTTTTCTTCGGTTTATTCTTAATTTTCTTATTTCCCCCTGATTGTTGTGAAGAAGCAGATTGAACTGCATTCACCTCAGATATTTGACTTGGGGGGGATTTTGATGAGAGTGAATTCGATCTGGTAGTGGGAGTAGTGAATGAATGATTGGTCATGTCGGTCGACTATGAACTGGACTGGGTTTTGATGGAACCGATAACTCCATCTGCATGAGAGGTGGAGGATTGTTTTGATGGATCGATTGATGGACGAGGAGAGTTTGGAATTAGTTCATACAAATTCTTGGATTATGAATAAACCAAGTCTAGATACTAGACATGTGCAATGGATTCCTCTTTTGTAACGATATAACCCATGGCTACATCATGATAAATAGGAGGTAAAATATATTTGTTGAACCAATCATCCAACAATTGGTCAGGAATGGTTACTATGATCAACCGTCGCCATCGTCGCCACTCATGAATATGATCAGAGATATGTACGGAGTTGGTCTAACAAAGGGAGGTCAAACGTTTTGTGCCAATTTATTAGCGGATAGGTAATTGAAAGTGCATGAGGAAATCCATGGCAATTGGATTAAAATATTGAAAAGTTATTTGTTGTAATTCAATGTACCACTTAGCCACTGCATTCGTAAGTGTATGCTAGTGATCTGAAAATTGAATTAATTTGTTTCCAATAAACCTTTAAAATGAAGAAGTCTTGTCTCTTTAAATTAGAAGTGTATAAATGGTATGTGTTTGGTTAATTGGATCAATTTACTAACACATAAAATTAGTGAGTTTTACTTAAGCATGAGAAGCATATGAGACAACTAAAAACCATCAATAATGAACACATAACACAACAAATGATAAAGGAGTTCACCCCTCTTGGGATACATCTCCCAGTCCATCTTCCCTTGGATCATTTTCATTATTCTTAAAAAGTGTTGTTACGGTGCTCAGAATACAAAGTATATGGCTGCAATGGCTTCAGAACGTCCAAAAACCCCTAGCTGGGCTTTTTGGGCACCTGGTTTGGCCAAAAAATGAAGAAGTTACACCTCCTGGAATTTTTCCCCTTCAAATTTGTTTTACTTGCTCACCAAAATGAACCCATTTACATACTAACCCAACCTCTATGTTTTTTCCACTCCAAAACCCAATACATGCAACGGTTCTACAAATCAAGTGAAAATGTAGGACCGTTAGTGCGTTGGCCCCCAAACTCCGGTGGAGAACTTGGTCGTATGGCCCCATGTGGCCAACGCCCTACCAGTTTGGTGCGCCCATTGGATATCTCCCTCCATGAAGGTATTTTGTCATGTGGTAATTTGCATGTGACTAGGGCTTAACCTTTGTTCAAAACAAAGTCCGTGTATGAAAACTCCCGCGCGCCAAACATATAGCAAGAGCTTATATGCAAAGGGAATATGTGAATGTGTCGGGGGATATATAAATCGAGGGCTATGCTGGAGTCTCTGCACATTCCAAGTGTTAATTTTTGGACATATGTAACAGTTATATGGAATATTTTATGCGTTAGGGCTGGGGCTAGGCCCCCACCCTTTTCTCCGTGAACCAAACTCTGAATGCAATTCAAATAATACACTTAAACTATACACAACAAGGAACATAGTTAGTGGGCTGGTATCCTGGCCCTTTCAAGTCACTCCCGCCTTCCCGAAGTTCGTTGGTTCGACTCCTATGGATTCATACAATTTTTTCCAACTGCCAACAAACTGGAGGGTGCCATGTGGAAGCCCACGACTGGGCCACGTGGCACAATATCATTTTCCCAAAAAATGACATGTGTCAAAAATGTATTCACCCATATGTCTACCAACTTGCATGCCCTATTAGCATGCCAAATCAGCACTCTTCCACGTCACTGTATGGATTGTACAGACTGCACAGTGAGCAAAATTTTGCTTGTTTCGCAAAATGAAAACAACGTGATATATTGCTCATACGAAGTCCTTTTGATCCCATTCAAGTTGCATTGGGTTTGTAACAATGAGGTCTATGCACATGTCCGATTTGAAGCGATTATGAGCACTTTTATTTTTTAGCACAATTTTATCCCCTCGATCACACCTCCCCATTGGGAAGATTTTGGACCTCCAAAAGACTACTTTTAGTCAATATAAAGATGAGAGTACAATTCCCTCACCCTTACAATCTAAATCCATTCAACCTTGCTTGGATTAATGCCTTTGAGACCAATACAAAACTTGTCATGCCTTGCTATGTACTTGGCTTGGCTCTTTCTCAACTGTTCTTGAACGGTTCATTATACAAACTGAACTAGTTCAATGAACTTCTTGGTCTTCTTATAACCAGGCTTAAAGTAGTGTAGATGCTCATCCCAAAACATATGATTCTTTCTTTGCAATCTAGCCACCGTAGTGCCAATACCAAAATGGCTAGCAACAAGAGAAGAATGTTCTTCCCTTATATTGTTGACTCTTTCACCCTGTGAAAAACATAGCTTTCCAAGATACAAAAGTTTACCATGTACATAGGAATCCAATTCCTCAACTTGGTTAGCACGACACAAATTTGCATAAAAATCTTTGAAATCAGGATCTATAGCATATTGTTCCCAATAGCTCTCATGCATGATAAGATTATGCTTGAAAATAACTAAATCACTAACAATAGGCCTAGTAAGCATATCAACAACTTTGTCATAAAAGTATTTCTTATACCTTATCACCAAGTGAAAAACATAACTTTTCAAGGAATGTAATGGAGCTATCTCAAATCTTTCTTCCATTTATCTCCTTCAGCAATCATATGTGTAGTCGTGTTCAAGGCTCTGAAATCTACCCACATACGCCATATACAATCTTTCTTTGGAACCAAACCAATTGGTGACCTGCATGGCGAAGTGCTTGGTTTGATGACCCTTTTGTCAAGAAACTCTTGGGCTTGTTTTCTAATTTCAACATTCTCCATGACTAACATCCTACACATGTCAATGTTTGGAAGAGGACCTCTTTGTTGTAATAGAATCTCTTGTTGGATACCCCTTCTAGGAGGCAATCCCCTTGGTTCCTGAAACATCTCAACATTTTTGTTAACAACCTCATACAAATTAGATTGTAACTTTGCATCACATCCTTTGATAACTTCTTCTTCATCATTTTCTTTGGGTTTAATCATCAAAAGTTCAAGGTTCTTACTAGCATTGACTAGTCTCTTCATTTGTCCAGCATTTGTAAGTGACAAATTCATCTTCTTTGTGTGTGCTCTAACAATGTACTCAACTCCATTTTTGAACAAATGATATTTGTTCTCATGACGATGAAAAATGGCTCTCCTATCATATAAGTATGGGCTTCCAAACACAATACCACAAATATCCAATGGAATGACATCAATCTCTACCTCATCTATATAGTTTGCAGTGATGGAAAATCTACGTTTACACCTTTTTGTCACATGCAATTTGGCATTGCCACATATCCAACCTAAAGGTTATGGTTTAGGATGAGGATTAGTTTCCAAATCTAGTTTATTTACAATGTCTTCATAAATAAGGTTTGCTTGTGATCCCGTATCAAAAAGAGCATCTATCTTGGTATGTTTGGAAATTACCCTTATGCGGAAAAGCTTTATCCTTTCTTTTTCATGTTGAGTTTCATTGATGGAAGAATTTGAAGAACTAGTACTAGTAATAGAATTCTTACCTTGTAAACCCATGGCTGTAATTTTTGTTTCATCTTCCGAATTAGATCCTAAATCTTGTTGTATAGTTGCAACAATGTTTGGTTTCTCTTTGTTGTTGAACATTTTGGGTCTCTTTTCAAGATGAAGTTTCCAACAATGGTCTTCATCATTGCCATCCTTTGAACAATGTTTACATGAAAGTTTCTCTCTCTCTTTCTTTATTAAAGCATTTTTCTTTCCATTTCCTTCAAACTTCCTCTTTCCCTTGTCCCCATCAAAAAACTTCTTGCTGCCCTCTTGAGGTTCATTCCTTCCTCTTGCCTCTAAATGAGTAGCCTGCACACATACTTCATCTATATTTGAAGGATTAAACACAAGTATTTTATGCCTCAAGTAGCTATGCAAACCTCCAATGTATTTGAGCAAAGTATCTTGTGAAGACAAATTTACACCCAAAACCAAATCTCTTCTTCTAAATTCTTGAGTGAAGCTTTGCACATATTTCCCTTTAGCTTGCCTAAAGTTTTTCCAAACCATAATAGATTTCTACATGTATGCTAATGGATAAAATTGCCTTTTAATTGCAACAATAAAATCATTCCAAGAGGATAAAACTTTACCATGTTTCTTCATGTCCTCTTGAGTTTTGGCTTCTCACCAAATGAGTGTTGCACTATCCAATCTTAAAGAAGCAAGATGAATCTTAGTTTCATCATCTATGATTCTTTGTATCCTACAATACACTTCAATCTGACGAATCTAGTTATCTAATTTCTCAGCATTTACCTCTCCATTGTACATTGAAAATTCAAACTTAATATCAAGCTTTAGTAAAGGATTTTATAAGGGATTTTTACCATGCCCTTTTGGAGAATTTGGAGGTGGTTGTGAAATGGTGGAAGATGTGGAAGATGGAGGTTAAGGAGGTGGAGAATCACCACTCCCTCCATTTCCTTTTGGAGTGTTGGAGATTTCACCCCGCAATCTTGCATTCATTTCATCAAATAACACTTTCACCATTTCAACCATATCAAAGAAAGATTTCCTGAAAGTTTCCTCTTCTGAAGAAAGGGTTCCATGACTCTCCTCATGATCCATACTTGGTGAATATCTTCTTGAAACTTGAGGTGATTTGATAGTTCTCCTTCTTGACAATTGAGAACTTGTCTCTACAAGTTGACCTTCTCCTCTTGTGAGCTTCAACCTTGTAAGCATCAGAAAAACTAAAACACTTGCAAACAATTAGGCCTTCAAAAACCAAAGCTCTGATACGAACTAATATGAAAATGGAATGAAATTGTTTCCAATAGATCTTTAAAATGAAGAATTCTTGTCTCTTTAAATTGCAAGTGTATAAATGGTATGTGTTAGGGTAATTGGATCAATTTACTAACACATAAAATCAATGAGTTTTACTTAAGCATGAGAAACATATGAGACAGATAAAAACCATCAATAATGAACACATAACAAAACAAATGATAAAGGAGTTCACCCCTGTTGGGATACATCTCCTAGTCCAGCTTCCCTTGGATCATTTTCATTATTCTTAAAATTTTCTCTTACAATGCTCAGAATACAAAATAGATGGCTTCAATGGCTTTAGAACGTCTCAAACCCCCTAGCTGGGATTTTTGGGCACCTGGTTTGGCCAAAAAATGAAGAATTTGCACCTCCTGAAATTTTTCCCCTTTAATCTTGTTGTACTTTCTCGCCAAAACGAACCCACTGATAGACTAACTCGACCTCTTTGTGTTTTCCGTTCCAAAACCCAGTACACACAACAGTTCCGCAAATCAAGCGAAAATGTTGGACCGTTAGTGCGTTGGCCCCCAAACTCTGACGGAGAACTTGGTCGTATCGCCCCATGTGGCCAATGACCTACCATTTTGGAGCTCCCATCAGCTAGCTCCCTCCGCGAAGTTATTTGGTCATGTGGTAATTTTCATGTGACTGGGGCTTAACCTTTGTTCAAAACAAAGTTTGCGTACCAAAAATCTCACGTGCCAAACATATAGCAGGAGGTTATATGCAAAGGGAATATGTGAATGTGTTGGGGGCTATATAAATCGGGGGCTATGATGGAGTCTCTGCGCGTGCCAAGTGTTAATGTGTGGACATATGGAACAATTATATGGAATAGTTTATGCGTCGGGGTTGGGGCTAGGCCCCAACCCTTTTCTCCACGAACCAAACTTTGAATGCAATTCAAATAATACATTTAAAATATACAGAACAAGGAACACATTGGGTGGGATGGTAGTCCAGCCCTGCCAAGTCACTCCCCCCCTACCCAGAGGTCGCAATTTTGACTCTTATGGAGTCATACAAATTTTTCCAACTGCCAACAAACTGGAGGGTTCCACATGGAAGCCCACGACTGGGCCATGTGGAACCATATCATTTACCCCAAAATATGACACATGTCACAACTTTATTCTCCCACATGTCTGACAATGTGCCTGCCCTGTCAGCATGCCAACCTAGCACTCTGCCACGCCACTGTATGGATTGTATGGACTGCACAGTCAACAAAATTTTGTATGTTTGGAAAAATGAACAGAACGTGATATATTTCTAATACAATTCATGTTTGAGTCTTCTCAACTTGCGTTGGGTTCGTAACGAGGAGGCCTACGCACATGTCCAATTTGAAGCGATTATGAGCACTTTGATTTTTGAGCACAATTTGATCCCCTAGATCAGCTAGAAAATTACTAACTGGATAGAATCATCCATTAGTGAATTTGATGAGAACCATATATGAAAGGTCATAATGTGGTTATTAGGGTCTTCACTAGGTTTACCGTCAAATTTTGGAATGTCGGAAGGTAATTTGGTAGGAATGACTGGCCAAAAAGGGGAGTGTAATATGGGATCATTGGTTAATATTGACATATCTGGTAGATCTAGAGTGGCTAAGAACGGTAGTTGTCTATTGACGTGTGGATGATACTAGTGTGGCATAGGAACACCAGTAGGGTTGTAACTCATTAAGGTGGATAATTGTAGCTAGGAGGCCCTCCCATATGTTGTTTTTGTTGACCAACAAAGGTGGTATTTATTTGTTGAGGAATATGCATAAAAGGAGAAGGGAAACCCATTTGGCCCTAGGAAGGATAACTAGTGTAACCCGGGGGAGGATAGTTCACTTGATTAGCTTGCGGAGGGTAACTAATGTGCCCTTGAGGAGGGTAACTAGGTTGGCCCTGAGGAGGGTAAGGATTTGGCCCTTGGGGAGGAAAATATGGCTGACATTGAGGACCCCAAGTGGGATTTGGGACTCCCGAGAAGGGTTGTCTAGAATGTAGTCTAGAAGGATTAGGATTTGGTAGTCCTCCTTACAGGTTGGGGTACAATGACCCTCCCTGATGTGGTTGATGGAACTAACCTCCCAGGGGTGGTCACTAGGACCATGGGGGGTTTCCAGTGAATGAAGGTTGATATTGTCCCCCTGCCATTAGTTGGGTAGAAACTGAGATGTGACTGGGAAGAGGGGGTTTCTCCCTAGTCGAGATGTGTGCATTGGAGAACGGTTTCCTACCAGTAGGGATTTGTCCCCCAGTTGGATTTAGTTGTGTGGTAGGGTTTTTCATTATGTGATGTGAAGATGTCCCAACATGATTATGTGGAGTATATGAAGTTGTATCTTGAAGAGGGATGAGAGGTGTAACTGTCAAGGTACTTTTCATCTGAATAGGTATCACGACTCTTGTTTCAATTTGGAATTGGCCTGAAGTTGTAGAAATATTGACTGTTGGTTCGACGGGACGGTCGATGGGATGAACTAATGGTCATGCCTTTGCACCAGAGGTGGTAGAGGCATGTGGAGGGTCAAAGGGTGGTTGGCTAAAATTAATTTTTTCATAAAGGTCCCATCTTGATGGAGTTATCCATATAGAATGAACAAGATTTCATTGTGGATCTACCATTTCAGTAGAATGGACAGGGGTAGTGTATTCTTCGTTAAAATTTGGTTGTATTGGTTCCATATCTAATTGATTATATGGTCTTGATGGAAAGAGAGGGTAATCTTATACTATAATATTACCCGAGGAGTCCAATCAGACAAGGAGTGGATCGAGAGGAACTTGCAAAGCGGGGTTTACAGGAAAATTGGAACTTTCCTCATCCATAACTAAGGCTCTCTTAGGATTTTCTAGTAAAGGAGTAGCAACATTCCCAGCGTTTGAATGGTTCTCAATCTCTTCATGGTAAGTGTCTTCAGGTGAGATAGGAGGTAAGGGTTTTTATCCTTCTGGAGGAAACCATTGCATCCTACATGATCTACAAAGACCTTTATCATCCACAATCTCAATTTTTAAGGGCAACTAAAGTAAACAAACAACACTCGCTAAAAAATCTAGAAAACCAACAAGAAAACAATGCCTTATCTCGATGAACATACTAGTTGGTGATGAAATCCAACGTCACGTGATTAAATTGAGAAGGGGATAGGATATGAGCAGGTGGATCAGTTACGTTGGCGACCTTCTTAACAGACTTATGCCTTGGTGCAAGCTTCCTCACGGTTTTACCCGTGGGTTACCCTCCAAGGAACCCGAGTGAGTTTGACCAACATTTGTTCCAGGTACAACAAAGACTTCCCTTCACCGTCACCTCGGGTAAGGACCCTAAAGATTATGGCTGCTAAGGATACCAACTCGTAGTCAGCCTATGGGTGGGTACACTCGATAGTTGAATCCGAACGTATGGGCAAGATATCAAGTCTGAAATTTTTCAAGAGAATTGAGGACAAGTCAATCGGTAAACTCCAGAGGACCCCAAACAGATTCATAATTCATGAAGCTATGAGACCAAATGAAAACAATTGATCCTCAAGAAGAACCCCCAATATATGATCGTACTACTCCGATCGGTTGAGTCTTGGAGGGATAATCTTCATTGCTCTCCCGAATGTGACCTTGTGTTTAACCCCTGTGTGAGAGGGGAATCCCAACTATGCTTATATGAAGGTTGGATTTACTCTCCCCATTGAAATATTCTTAGTTTGTCTTGAATGCTTTGGAGAGTTATTCTCACAACCTATTCCAAATCTCTAGTCCTTTTCTAGTGTTGGTGTAAAGATCTTAAAAATAAAATTTTCTAATTTGATTTTAATTGGCATTCATTTTCATGGTTGTTCGTTACATAAAGGTGAATGATAGAGAAACCAATGATGTTTGATACTCGACTCCAAAACGATGAAAATAATGATATGCAAACTTTATTTTCAATGAACTTATAGCTACGGGAAGGATAAGAGTTTGTTTTATTTTTTCACTAACAAAACACTCAAGAATGCAAAATTTTATACCATTTCATTCTCAACAAGAATTAAAACAATTTCCAATTTATAAAGAAAACCTTTCCAATATTCAAAACCAATGTATACCAGAATTTATTTGTTTGATTGCAAATGAAAATTAAGATGTTCATCTAATGCTTCATGCTTTCACAAATAATGAAAAATTACTTCACTACTATGATTTTTTTTTTAAAGAAGATGCAAAAGTACACAAACAAAGACACTCTAAACATTTAATAAGAGACTAAAAGAAGAACAAACTATCCACTCAAATAAAAACACCAAAAAGAAAAAAAAAACACATTGAACAGTCTTTCAGAATTGAGTAAGGGATCAAAGACAAAGAAAACAATGCTAATATCAATGAATTTCCCTAAGAAAACTTCTAATCAATAAGATAATCAAAAAGAGAAGCAAAAGAAACCAAGTTTGAGAGAAAAAATTGGTTTTGCAGTAAGGAAAGAAAACGCAAACTCAATCAAGAATAAAAGAATGAAAAGTACCAGGTTTGAGTCAAACAAAGGAAAATATCTGACAGAACAGTACCTGAGTCAAATAAAAAGATCAAAGTATTATGCCCAACAAGCAAGAGAAATCAACACTTTGGTAATCAAGGCACTAGAGTGCTACAATGCAAGAAAAATCAGCACTCTGGTAATCAAGGCACCAGAGCACTACAATGCTATCTAATACACTCTGGGGGAGCGTTTATTAGGCTATCAATTCTCTGACTTAAACTGGAGAGGGATCTAGTCCTGAGAAAAAATGTAGGAAAACGTAGGAAACTCAAAAACTCAAAGAAACTCAATCAGATACTTTGTGAGACAATTTAGCAAAGATGAAAAGATGTAAGGATAGATTAAATCAACAAACAAGATCTAAATATAAGCAAGAGCCACAGAAAAAATCAAGGAAAGAACAAAAAACTGAAAGTTCACTCCCTAGTGGAGTTTCCAATTTCTATTACAGAATAATTTCCCTGCGGACAGATGAATTTTCCCTTGGAGTACAGACCCCTCTACCAAGACAGAAAACTACCATTGGACACTACCATCCCTATAGATTAACTTTATCCATCAAAAAATAGAGTAAGAGGGATAGTATGATGTACCTCACTTTCTAAGTTTGTCCAAGCTGCTCCAATCCATGATTTCTGAATAGTTTCTTCAATGGACAACCAAAAGACAAATGATTATTTCCTACTCTAATGGATTAGACAAAACCAATCTATCTATAAATATTAAAACAAGCATAGACAAGTACATGTAAAATATACTAGAAGGAAATAGGACAAGTATATTGATGAGAAATTTAAAGAGACACTTACAATCTTTAGATGATGTTGCAACAACCTCTCCAAGCCGTCCTCGTCCAACCCTTGCTTGAAAGATCCACGATTAGAAAAAAAATGCTGTTCTGATTATTTTCCTCTTTTGTTCACCATGAGAATGCCTCCATTTATAGGATTTGAGAGGCTCAACCACCTTTGTTATATTTGATATTATTTGATGATATTACTCCATCAGTTGTGATATCTCCCTTAGATGGAGCTCGAGGGTTAGATTCTAGCCAAACCAACTCGATCCATCCATATCTTTCTTTAGAGAAAAAGGGATTTCTTCCAATATTTTCTCAACCAATTCGACGCACTCTTACAATGGGAAACAAAGCACTACAAGGGTCCTTGCTAGATAGAAAAAGAGTGTTAGCACTCCCTGTATATAAGCAGGGGAGCGTTGATCTTCCAAAATTTTCCAAGATGACCAATTCTCATATAAAAACACTTTGTTTCGACTGTCAAATGACGGGGCTTCTTCTTCTAATATGTTTTAGGGGTTGTGTCAAGTGTTTTCATGGTGTCATTCACGATGCGACACTTACTTCACGATAATGTGACACTTGCAACAAGAGTGTGACACTTACGCCACTTTCGACAATGAGAATGTAACATTATCAAAGTGAGGAATTTTGATGTGTAACAACATTTTATTCACAGTTTCTTATTTTGTGCATGGATGTTAATGACACAATATCAACCTTATAAAATATAGGATGAATGTCTCAAGCTCATAAAATATACTATTCAATATTAACTTTCTATTTATATTCAAGTCACCTTCATAACATTATGTCCAATATTGAAAATTCTTGACATTCAAGTCACCTTCATAACATTATATCCAACCTTCATAAAATTATGTCCAATATTGACAATGTTTGACATTCAAGTCACCTTCATAACAATATGTCCAATATTGACAATGCTTCTCAAACCAATAAATCAATGATACTTCACCTATTTATCAAGGTTGACATCAATGACAACCAAATTGCCAACAATCTCCCCCTTTGTTATTGATGGAAACCTTAGTAAAGAAATCTTACTTCCCTTATGAAATGTATTCTATATTTTGAGTCCTTTGATCTGACTTTGTTTTACTCTTTATCTCTCCCCCTTTGAAGACAATGACAAAGGGAATATTTCTCTTCTCCCCCTGAGATGATTCTCCCCCTGAGGTGACTCTCCCTCTGAGGTGATGCTCCCCCTGTGTTTGTCCCATTTATTTTGGACTTTGTTTTTATTGTTTATCTCTCCTCTTTTGACATCAATGAAAAAAGGAAATATCACTTTTACTACTTTTCTACCCCTTTGAATGTGTCTATTGTTATCTTAATCTCTTGGGATTTTTTTGTTCAAATAGGGTTTTATTGTCTTCTCCTTTGTCATAACGAACAAAGGTGTATAGCTTACTGATCTTCTTGATCTATTTCTTCTTATTCTTCTTCTTGATAATATTTAGATCTTTGATTCCAAGAGATCTTTACTATTATTCCATATCATTAATAACTTTTCTTTGTTCATACTCTATCTTTATATATTTTGAACTCCTTTTGTTTCTTTCTTCTCTAGATATTATTTGTTTTATTCATCACATTATTTTACAGACTAATTTTCTTTTGACACTTCATCATTATCACCATTGTTTTGTGCACCATAATATTCTTCATCTTCTTCTTTAGAAATTCTTATTCCTTGAGCTTGTTCCTCTTCATATGAAAAGCTCTGAAATTCATATTCCTTATTAGGAGTCTCATCCATCAGTTTATTGTTATCAATTTCTTCATTTTTAGGTGATACATCTTCATCATATTTCTTGCTTTCTACTTCATATTTTCTTCTTTGTATCTTTCCATAAGGCACTCTGTTTGATGAAATTTTATTTTCTACATTTGTCCTTTGATATTTATCCTCTTTTCTTTTCTTCCAAAGTTCATTAGATTTCCTTCCTGACTTGTATGGATTATTTTTCATGGGTTGTATTCTTGATTTCTTGCAGTCTTGGGATTTGTGCCCAAACTTATAATAGTTGTAGCATCTCATGGTATGAAAAAAAATTGTTGTGTTCCCAACACAATTGCATCTCCAACATCTCATTAAGTTATTAGACCTTCCTTAATTTTTCTTTTCGGGAATCTTCCATTCCAATGCTTTGGGACCAAATTTTTTACAAGAAAAGAAATAACCATTGAAGTTGTTTCCATACACGAGTCTATTGTGACATCAAAAGAATTCATTTTGATATGTTTCTTGTCTTTTACTTTTATAGCTTCCTCTAAAAAATTTCATGGTTTGTATTTGGTTTGTGATTGCACTTTTTCCTTTTGAGGAGGATAATCCTTTCTCATTGTTGGCCCTTGACCAAGTTTTGTTTATATGTGGTCAAGTTTGACCTATTTTTGGACTTCGACATCCTGTCAAAGGAGGAGCGCAAGACGAGGCAGAGATCGTGGGATCTCGGCCCCTTTTTGGGTTTTTGGGATTATGTAATAGGATTGGGATGTCGGCCCATGGGTTTACCCATGTTTAGGCCTATTTTGTAGTATATAAATAGATGTATAGAAAATGTAAAAGAAACAAGAGAACGAAGGCATCTATGTGATGTTAGTATGCAAGAAGGCTAAGTGATAAGAGTTGGATCGGTGTGATCAGGAATTGTAAGGCTTTGTGCATACTGTGTGAGACTTGTATATTTAAGTGAAAGTTGTTGTAGCAAGATCATGGAAGTATTAGTGCTGGAACGCAAGGAAGAAGGATCTAGCGAGCTGCATAGATCTTTTGTCCTGTGCGGAATAAGCCTTTTGAGGCTCTATGCTTGTAACTGATTGACTGAAGACAAGAAAGAAGAAGAGTTGGTGGACGTAGCCTCATGGTGGGGGTGAACCATGTAAACACTGTGTTGTTATGCTTTGTGCTTGTCTTAATGTGTTTATGACTCTCTTGCTAAGTGCTTTGATAGAGATAGATAAATCTGTTCATGCTTTGTGCTAATGATGTGTAAGAATGTTAGATCTGACTTCTATGAATGTGCTTAGTTCTTGCTTCTGCTAGATCTGATCCATTTGTTTGTGCTAAGTACTTAACTACCTTAGATCAATGTGAATGTTGTGAAGCTCTGTTATATCAGCTAAGTAGATATTTATTGCATATTGAGGATCCGACGGTGCTAAGTGCTATATTAAGTATCATAATCACAGATTTATGTCCCAACTAAGGTTGCAGACACCTAAGTCTCACAACCACCCCTTCCTCTACCTCGGGTGAGACTTCATCTACATCACAGGTGTTGCCGAAAGGGTCGGTAGTTAGGGTTTTTTTGGTGCATTGTTGTAGCATTGAACCCTGGGTTTTCCCCTGTGCCAACAAATGGTTCCTTTGCCGGGACTGAAACTGTGATTGTTGGGAACTGAGAAAGAAGAAGCTTTTTGAAAATATTTGTCCTAAAGTTGTGAAATCTCTTTGCATAGATTTGTCTCTCTAGTGCACAGTATTCTACTTGATTTATAAATCTCTGTGCTAAAAGAAAGAAGCCCAATCTAAAGAAAAGAAGTCGGATATGAAGGAGAGAAGCAAGATCTGAAAGCTTTGTGCTCTAAGAAAGGTAAAAGTGATAATTTATTATTAAAAGAGGTAAGATCTTCAAGCTCTGTTCTCTGATAAAGGTAAGAATGGTGAAAAGTTTTAGATCTGGAAGCTTTTTTCTCTATAGAAGTAAGATAAGTGGAAATTTTTGTTTCTAGAGTATGGATCTAGGTATGTTTAATAGAGTCTGTCCTAGATCAAAAACTAGGGTATTGATAGATGAAGGAACATTTGGTATTAATAGATATGACAAGAATAGTGAATATATATGTTATACCTATGCATAGAAAGAATGTTTGGACTAACAAGTGGATGCAGGATCCTAAAAATATTTTTTTGCAGGTTAGCTCCTATGATCCTAGCGCGCAGTATAGGAAAGGTTGGGGATCATTTAAAATAAAGAGAGGATTAACCCTCTGTTATAGTTGAAAAAGACCAAGACATCTTGCTAAGGAATTCCCTAGAAGAAGACCTAGTTGTCTTTGTTTCAAAGCTATGGACCATGAAGTGTTGTATTTCCCTAGAATGATTGCTAAGCTTGAGTGAATGAATCTGAACAATGAAAACCCTAAGGCAAATCCAGAAATGGCATAATCCCAGAAAGAATCAGAGAAAGTATTGTTACAGATGAAAGAAACCTTGAATGACCACTGACATATCAGCTTATCGGGGATATTCAAAGAAAAATAATGCATCGAAGAAAGAATAGGAGACTTCGACATTGATTGTGTTCTTGATAAGGAAACACATGTGAACATCATGATAGAGAGAACTTGGGAAGATATAGGGAAACCTGCTATGATTCCTTCATTAGGAGGAATAGGATTATTTAGAGGAGAACTGGTAAAACTATGTGGGAAGCTTGCTCGTGTACCTATGCACGTTAATGGAACTTTGTCAGAAAAAGATTTTGAGATTATTAAATTTATTGAAGGCAACGCCCCATTTACCATGTTACTAGCCAGCCCTTGGATTGAAAGAGACCAGGCTAGAAGGAAAGAAGAAGAAGTAGTGTTAGAACAACATAAGCAGGAGTTAAAATAATTCATGACTAGAAGGATCGCACATTTGATTGCAGAACATGAGAACAAATCAAAGTTATTTAACACTAGAGACCCTGATGTCGAGGTTGCAAGAACCCTAGAAGACCAATAGAAGACTGAAGTACTTATCCCAGATAAATAAAAATTATTACCCTCGAATCCTAGGAAATAATCTCAACAGTGCGTAGTGACTTTGTCAAACGAAGATAAGAATCAGAAGGGAAATGGGCATATCGAGACAAAGCTCACTGGAAAGAAGGCTAGAAATCTAATTAAGAAGAGGGCTAATATTGAAAAGTTACAGAAGGTTCCAGAGGGAACCTCATAGAAGGAAAATTTGTAAAATTGGAGCTTCGTCAGGATATCAGGACAACAACACATGGCACTTCGCCATGGTGAAGCAATATAGCCGTTGGGGATATTATAACCATTCGATCAATGCTATGAATGGGAAGAAATGAAATTATGGTTCATTATTAGACTATTGGACTGCAACATAACGGAAAAAAATGAGTTAATGAAGACCTCATACCCATTGTAAGCGACCCATTGTCGAGTTACCTATTTATCCCACCGCGCCACGCACCCAGAACACTTTTTCCAATTGAGAATTTGAGCCCACAGACTAAGTTGAGTTTATACCATGATCATCATGCTTTTTCTCTCTCTCGTTACTGTGTCTAAGCTACCCCCCTGAACCTGAGATTGTTAATCCCAAGCGTGTATGTCGAATGAGTTGATCGTTGTAGAAAGAGTTGTTCGGGAATTTTTTATCGACCTAATGACTGAAAAAGTCATGTCAATGTCTACAGGTATAAGCATCATCCACGAGAGGACTGTCAGCTTCTCCATCCACTACTCGAGCCGGACCATCCTGACCATTAGATGAGAAGCGAACTAAGCACAGGGATGAACTCGCAAATGCTAAGTTGATTCTGAGCATATTACCTACCTATATACCACCTTTGAGTGATGTTGTAAACCACGACAGTGTACCTAGAGATTTTGAGTAGGCCTTGGTCACGACGTACCTCCCGAAGGGGATATGTGCAGTTTGCGTAGACCAAGATAAGATTGCAACGTTGAAGTTTAGCTAACTACAAATTTATACTAATGCATACTAAAGAAACACACTAAGAAACACACTTTTACCTAACGACACATTAAACCAAGTAGATCTTAACTAACTCCTAAGTGTCTAAATATCCTAACATCCCCCCTTAAGAACAACTTGGGATAGGATTGAAGGATTTACAATATTGACACAATAGGATAAGGAAGGAGGAACTAGAGCCTATCCCCCCTTGATGACAACTTCCTGAACTCCTAACATAGATCAAATTTTGGAAAACGTTCACTTCTGTAAGAGAATTTGTGAAAATGTCTACAAATTGATCTTATGTAAGGAAAAAGAGCACTTCAATAACTTGATCATGAATGAGCTTTCTGATGAAGTGCATGTGTAGCTCGATGTGTTTTCTACGCTGATGTTGAACTGGGTCTTTGGCGAGCTTGATGGCACTCTGATTGTCGCACCAAAGGCTGGTCGGATGTTGTTGTTGGAATCCAAACTCTGAAAGGATCTGTCGAAGCCACAAGGCTTCTTGAATCACATTTACCATTGCTCGGTACTCTGCTTCTTTTGAAGAAATTACAATAGCTTGTTGTTTCTTACAATCCCAAGTGACAGGTCCTGAACCAAGTCTGAAAACATAACCTAGAGTAGACTTCTGATCATCAGGGTCACCGACCCAATCTGAATCAGTGAAACCAACCAATAAAGGAGCCCCCCCTTAACTATAATGTATCCCAAATTGAACTGTACCACAGACATAGTGAACTATCCTTTTAGATGCTTTCCAATGGCTTTCATGGGGTGTTTGCATATACCAAGAAACAATACCAACAACAAAGGAAATATCGGGACAAGTATGAGTCAAGTATAAGAGGCTACCAACTAACTGATGGTACAGAGTGGCATCAACTTTGGGAGAAGTACAGGTGGCAGTAAGCTTGACTCTAGAATGGAAGGGAGAAGGGGCTATTTTACAATCATCCATGTGAAAGCAATGAAGAAGGTCACAAGCATACTTAGACTGGGAAAGAAAAATTCCTTCATTGGTTTGCAAAACTTGGAGACCAAGGAAATAGTGAAAAAATCATAAGTCTGTCATTTCAAATTTCTTCTTAAGGCTGGTTTTTACATGGTTTAAAATTTTTGAGTCACTATGAGTAGGGATAAGGTCATCAACATAAAGGACAAGGATGGTGAGATGGCTTCCTACTTTCTTGGTATAGACATTAGGATCAGAATGACATCTACTGAATCCGGTGTCAATAAGAAAGTTGTGCATTTTGGCATACCAAGGTCAGGGAGCTTGCTTAAGACCATAAATAGATTTGTTAAGGTGACAAACAAGGCTAGAGTCATTCTGGACATATCCAAGAGGTTGTTCCATGTAGATTTTTTCTTGCAAAACTTCGTGCAAGAAGGTGGATTTAACATCCATCTAATGGACCTCCCATTTATGTGAGGCATCAAGGGCAAGAACAAGGTGGATGGAATTCATTTTGGCTACAAGGACAAAGGTTTCATTATAGTCAATTCCTTCAACTTGGGAAAATCCTTTGGAAACTAACCGAGCCTTGTGTCTTTAAACACTTCCATCTGATGCATACTTAGTTATGTAGACCCATTTACATCTAACAATATTTCTTCCTTTTGGAAGAGGCACAAGATCCCAAGTATTGTTTGCCATTAAAGAACGATAATCATCATTCATTGTTGTATCCCAATCTGGATGACTTGAAGCTTCTACAAATGTCTCTGGATCATGAGTCTCTGAAACTTGAGCCAAAAGAGAAGAGGCTCGCTGGAACTATGAACGTGTCTGATGTTGATCTGAAGGATCACCGACAAGATCACCAGTTGCTTCTCGTGTTGAATAGACCCATCTAGGAAGCGTAGGAGTTGGTGTTGGTTCAATTTGAAAGGATTCATATGGAGGAAGGTGAGCAGACAAAGGTGGATTTTCATCCTCATTGTCATCATCTGAAGAAGAAACCAAAATAGGAACATAAGAAGGAACAAACGTTGGATATGGATCGTAGGCCGAAGAAGGCACAATCGTCGAATTATCCTCGTAGGCCAAGAGATCTTCATCAAATTTAACATCTCTTCTAATAATAATTTCATTACAATGTGGTTGAAGAAGTCTATAACCTTTGACATCTTCACAGTAACCAACAAATATACACTTCTCACTTTTAGGCTGCAATGATTTCCCTTTCTCATCAGGAATGTGAGCCCATGCTATACTTCCAAATACACGGCAGTGACTTACATCTGGTTTAATTTTAGTCCAAGATTCTTCCGGTGTTATAATTTTAAGAGCCTTTGTGGGAGTGCGATTTACTATGTAATTTGCATAGTTAATGGCGTCCACCCAATAATTTAGATTTAATCCCTTGGATTGGATCATAAAATTAGCCATTTATTTTAATGTGCGGTTATTTCTCTCATCAACACCATTTTGTTGTGGTGTACATGGAGCAATGTGTTTCATTTGGATGCTCGGTGTAGTGCAGTAACTTGTAAAATTATTGTTCACATATTCGCCTCCATTATCTGTTCTTAACTGTTGAATTTGATGTCCAGATTGCTTTTCTACAAGGGCCTTGTAGGCCAAAAACTTGTCAAACAAATCACTCTTAATTTTTAAGAAGTAAACCCAAGTACATCTGGAAAAGTCATCAATGAAAGTTAATAAATACTTGCACCCAAAAAAAGGAGTAGACAGTGGACCACACAAATCACTGTGAACAAGTTGCAAAGGGCCTGAGTCGTGCCAAGAGGCATGTTTGTCAAAAATGTCCCGATGATGTTTTTCGAGAATACAATAGACACAAACACCATCTCTACATGAAACAGGAGGAAAACTAGTCACCATATGTTGATTACATAGTTGTTGCAATGAGCGATAGTTTAGATGACCAAACCGCTCATGCCAAAGTTTGTTCAAGTC
>JZKD02S0101150.1:10309-24709 GCA_000966675.3 Picea glauca
AGAGCCCTAGGTGAAGGGATCGTCAGACGCAGTCATCATATTTGACGCACCCACACACACACACATGCAAAGAATATAACACATACCCAACAAATTTGATGCAGGAGCATCGCCAACTCATCATGCGAGCCAGTGTGGAAGTGGAAGACAGCTGGATAAGCCAACACAGATTTTGAAATTACCTTCGAAGCTTTTGCACGATCTTAAATGAGTCATTTAATATGAGGTGCACTTGCATATCGTAAATGGACCTTGAGCAGATAACTCTCGTCCTTTAGTAGATAGACGACATTTAATATAGTTAATGCAGGTATATAGGATTTTAATTCATAGATTAGACAGTTTTAGAACGAAGGAGGGAAAACGGATATAGACACCCTCATTGTATCATTGTAACATAAGCCTGAGCATAGAATAGAAGAGGAAGAGTGAGAGCATGCAGAGAGCTGTGTAAAGACACCCATGTATAGACATTTGAATTAATAGAAGAAATCTTTGATTCAAATTCATGGTTTGTGTTGTTCTCTGTGTACTGACGATTATGCTCATTTGATGTTTGCTTCCTGTTATGCATTTACTTTATATGTTGGGTATATGATTTCATGGTTGAATTGAAGTCTAAAGGGAAGAAGGAATGAGTTTCAATTGTTTCTCTATTTGAGTCGGGAATTCCTGTAAGGAGTGCAATTGAAGTGTCCACAAAGAGTGTGTTGACAGAGGGTTCAATTAGAGATAACTTTTGTCTCATTTATCCCAAGGTGTAGTTGGGCACAGGAGCCGTGCAAGGAGTGCGCAGGCCGGGTAAATTCTTAGGGTTGCGAACCTGAGTGAAGCATTTGATAGACTGTTGCTGTAGGTGTGCACAGAGTCGAAGACTTCAACACTTAGACGTGGTTGAAGGGTTGTCGCAAGGAGTACGTGCAAAGATCTTTGATAAAATATCAGGAGGATTAGGCCTTCAATATTTATCGAAGGATTGCATAGAGAATTTGGGTTGAAGTGTTCAAGCAGGTGTTGTAAGTTTACAAGCGGGCGAACGAGTTCAGTGGAAAGGAACTCTCGGTCCTTTTGCAGAATTCATCCAAAAGGAACGAACGGTCGGTATTCCCCGAGGAGGATTCGCGAACTACCGTAAGGCGTGAGATCTTGGAAAGGTGCTGGGAAGATACGACGAAGTATTCCCAAAGGGTTCCAAGCTCATGAGAGGCAGAGCCATTGATCAAGGCCACGAGGGTCATTGGATCCACATGCATATCGTGGATCGGGGTTTCGTGAGCCAAAGCTCCAAATTATTGCAACAGGAATTACGATATCACGAAACGTGATACCCCGACGAGTCCAGAACCGTCCATTGTTTGGGACGTGTGTCAGAAGATCCAAGGAAGTCAGGGTTCGGAGTATCGGGAGTTTCGAAAGCAGAGTATTCTTGCAGCTTGGAATCGCGACCAACGATATCCCGACAGTGACGTAACCAGTGTGGGACCATAGGAGTGAGTGGATGACAGGTGGCATAAGTCATCGGGGTTTCGCAGCGAGAAGCGCCAGGACATTGGCATCAATATTTGCGATCCCGTGAAGTCCGAAATCCTGACAGAAGTGACGGGAAGTGGAAAAGTCAACTCACACGTGTACATCGGAGTTACATCATATCGGGCATCGGGAGTCGGTAAGACTAGTTGCTTGGTATCGCGAGTTGCAAAATCGTGAGAGGAAAAAAAAAAAACCTCCAATAGAAGAAAAGGAAAGTCAGCATTGATCGAGGCATCAGGTCTCAGGTATTTGAGAGTATAGAGTTTGACCGTTGAGCTTGCGAAGTCGCGAGTTCCGATTCCCCGATAGGAAAAGAGAGGGGGGGGATCGCGCGAAGAGATCCGTGGGTGTAGATTTCCCGACAAGGGAGTAGAAGAGCTATTCAAGAGTTCTTCAGGCCAAGGAGAAGAATATCCTGTGAGTGCCCATGGACCTTCCGACCCACAGGTGGTGAAGGGGCCGCATTGCTATCAATTGGTATCATAGCTGTAGAATTTCTTTGCTTTCTATAGAAGAGAAGAAGGGAATTTACCATGCTGCCAAGGAGAGAAAGATAGTCACCCGATCTAGAGGATAGGGAGGTGCAGAGAAGAAGAGGCAGGAAGGTAACAAATCTAGAAATGGAGAGACAGATGCATGATCTACAAGAAAGGCTCGAAGATATGGAGACAACGCAAAGACGCACATCTAGTGCAGGATATCTTAGTGATTCCGATAGTGAAATTGAGGTTGAACGAGAGGAGGAAGTTGTAGCCGAAGATGCATCAAACGAGCATTTGATCAGAGTTGTTTCCAGAATGAGTGCAAAAGCAAAGATGGACATTCCAGTTTACGAGGGAAACTTGGATGCAGATGAGCTACTAGATTGGATTAGAGCTTTGGATACTTACTTCGACTATGAAGATGTTGAAGGGGACAAGAAGGTCAAGCATGTTGTCACATGCTTGAAGGGACATGCAACAATGTGGTGGGATGAGCTACAAGCTGACAGACACTGCAAGGGCAAGCAGAAGATCAAGAGCTGGGACAGGATGATCGCAAAGATGAAAATGAAATTCATCCCGAGAGACTATCAAATCACTCTATTCAGGAGGATGCAGAACCTGAGACAGAAGATGATGACAGTGAAAGAATACACTAAGGAATTCTATCGACTGAACATCAGAGAAGGTCATCGGGAGAGCAATGATGAGAAGGTTGCCAGGTATATGAATGGCCTGAGATACGATATCCAGGATGAGATGAGCATGGTTACCATCAGGACGGTGGAGGATGCTTATAAGATGGCTCTGAAATCTTAGGAGAAGCTAAGCCGTAAGCAAGGTTAGAGGGGCCGAGGCAGAAGCCATCCCAGAGGCAAAGCAGTTGCCCAGGAGAAATATCAGAAGCCCAAGGAGGAATGGAAGAAACCTCAGACTCGTGCAGAGAGAGGTGGAACCTCACAGAGAGGGCCATATGTTGAACAAAGAGGGCAGCATAATGAACAGAGCAGAGGATATGCTGACAACAACACTTTTCCTCATACTAGAGGTAGAGGAAGAGGTGGAGTAATCACATGCTTCACATGTGGAAAGAATGGGCACAAGTATTATGAGTGTCCAGAGAAAAAGAAGGACATTAGAGAGGTTCACATCATCAAAGTGCAGAGGTGGGATGTTGAGGCAGAAGATGCAGAAGGCGGAAGGTCACTCATGATGCGAAAAGTTCTTTTGACGCCTGAGAAGGAGGTGGAAAGTTCAGTCCAAAGGACCAGACTTTTAAGAACTGCTTGCAAGACCAAAGATAGGGTATGCAAGGTTATCATGGATAGTGGTAGCATGGATAATCTCGTTTCAACCGAGATGGTAGAGAAGCTAGAGCTGGAGACAACTGATCATCCAAGCCCATACAAAGTTTCGTGGCTACAAAAAGGACACCAGGTAACTGTCACTAAACAATGCTTGGTTGAATTCAAGATAGGAGAATATAATGATAAGATCTTATGTGATGTCATTCCTATGGATGTATGTCATCTATTGCTGGGCAGACCATGGCAATATGAAAGAAATGTGATTCATGATGGGAGAATGAACACATATACCCTGGAGAAGAATGGGAGAACACATATGTTGCTTCTGATAAAGGATAAGGAGGTAAAACCAAAAGTAAGCAACACAGTACTTCTCATGAGTGGGAAGGAGCTTCTTACGGAGGTGAAGAAGAAAGAAGATCCACAATTCTTTATGGTCAGAAAGCTGAGAATTGTTCTGACTAGCACAAGAGTAGATGATCTACCAGAAGAGATTCATGAACTACTGGAAGAGTTCGCTGACATCGTGGTAGACGAATTACCTCATTCGTTGCCACCGATGAGGAGTGTGAGTCATCATATAGACCTCATACCAGGAGCCAGTTTGCCGAATAAAGCTGCGTACAGATTGATGCCGCAAGAGAATGAAGAAGTTAAAAGGCAAGTCTAGGAGTTATTGGACAAAGGTTTGGTTAGGGAAATCTTGAGTCCGTGTGTTGTTCCAATAGTTCTTAGTCCGAAGAAAGATGGAGGTTGGAGAATGTGTACCGAATCAAGGGAAATCAATAAGATAACCATCAGGTACAGGTTTCCATTGCCGAGAATGGATGATCTGATGGATTTCCTGAGTGGGGCAAAGTATTTTTCAAAGGTTGATCTGAAAAGTGGATATCATCAAATTCGTATGAGGGAAGGTGATGAATGGAAGATAGCCTTCAAAACCAACGAAGGGTTGTATGAATGGCTAGTCATGCCATTTGGCTTGAAGAATGCACCAAGTACCTTTATGAGGTTGATGAATGAAGTCTTGAAGGATTTCATCGAAAAATTTGTCATCGTATATCTGGACGATAGACTGATTTTCAGCAAGACAAGGGAAGAATATCTGAAGCATGTGGCCATTGTGATGAAGAAGCTACAGCGGGAGAAGTTGTTGATAAACATGAAGAAGTCCTCATTCATGAAGAAAGAACTCATTTATCTGGGTTTTGTTATATCTGTGAATGAGTTGAGGATGATCTAGATAAGGTAGAAGTGATCAAGAATTGACCATCACTGAGAAATGTATTCGAGGTGAGAAGTTTTCATGGATTGGCTAGTTTCTACCGGACGTTCATTAGGAATTTTAGTGGGATTAGCACAACGATGATGGAAACAGTGAAGAAAAGACACAAGTCTTTTCATTGGACTGATGAGGCTGAGAAAAGTTTCAATCTGTTGAAGCGGAAGATCAAGGAACAACCAGTGTTGGTGTTGTCGAATTTCCTGAAGACATTTAAGGTGAAATGTGATGCAAGTGGGTTTGCAATTGGGGCAGTCTTAAGTCAAGAAGACAGACCAATTGCATATTTCAGCGAGAAGCTGAATGAGGCAAAATTGAAGTACTCCACGTATCACAAGGAATTTTATGCTATCATTCAGGCACTGAAGAAGTGGAGGCATTACTTGATCCCAAAGGAATTTGTTTTATATAGTGATAACCACGCATTACAGTTTKWGACTCAACAAGAGAAGTTGAATCARAGACATGTAAAATGGGTAGAGTATATGMAGAATTTCACATTTGTGATTAAAMACATTTCAGGTACTGCTAACAAAGTGGTTGATGCTTTSAGCAGGAAGTGTTTGCTGTTGCAGGAGTTYTGAGTCAAAACGTTAGGTTTTGATGATCTCAGGGACATGTACGCAGGTGATGMAGATTTTKTCGAAGCRTATGAAGMAGCTGAGAACCCAGTTCTCAGAGATAGAAGCCCGTGGATGGACTACATGATCCAGGAAGGATTGTTGTTTAGAAGCAATCAACTGTGCATTCCAAATTGCTCCATGAGGGAGAASTTGTTAAAGGAGAATCACAGTGGTGGAKTAGCAGGACATTTTGGCCATGATAAGACATTCACAAAGCTGAGTGAATCATACTTTTGGCCGGGAATGCGAGCAGATGTCAAGATATTTGTAGACAGATGTAGAKTTTTCCAGCATTCGAAGGGAAGGAAGCAGAATGCAGGGTTTTATCAGCCATTTCCCATACCAGAGAGGTCGTGGGAGGCGATAAGTATGGATTTTGTATTGGGATTTCCAAGGACGCAAAGAGGTGTTGATTCAATCTTTGTGGTAGTGGATAGGTTTTCCAAAATGGCACACTTCATCCCCTACTAGAAAACCAGTGATGCGACTCACATCGCAAATCTATTTTTCAGAGAGGTCATTCGACTTCATGGGTTGCCAAAAAGTATAGTTTCGGATAGAGACACGAAATTCATAGGGAATTTTTGGAGGACCTTATGGAAGAAGCTGGGAACTAGTTTGATGTTTAGTTCGACTTATCATCCTTAGACGAATGGATAGATGGAAGTGGTTAATAGAAGTCTGGAAGACTTGCTGAGGAGCTTAGTGACAGAGCACCATACCAGTTGCGACAATATATTTCCACACGCAGAGTTCACATATAATGACTCAGTGAACAGGAGCACAGGCAAAAGTCCATTTCAGATTGTCTATGGGATGCAGCCGAGAGGGGTTTCTGAATTGAGAGATTTGGAATAGACTGCGACCAGGAGCGCTAGTGCAGAGGAGTTCCCTGAGGCGATGAATGAACTTCACAGTCAGGTGAAGGAGCGGTTGTAGAATTCAAGTAAGAAATACAAGCGTAGAGTAGATCAACATCAGAGACAACTTCAGTTTGAGGTTGGTGATCTGGTTTTGGCACATTTGAGGAAAGAAAGGTTCCCATGGGGAACATACAATAAATTGAAAATGAAGAAAATCGGGCCATGCAAGGTCTTGAAGAGATTGGGGGAAAATGCTTATGAGATCGAGCTACCAGATGGGATTGGAATATCTCCAATATTCAATATCGCAGATTTATACCCATACAGGGCTGAAGAAGTAGAGATTGGAACTGAGAAGCCAGTAATCCAGTGGATGGAACAGATGCCGGTTGTAGAGAAGCCGCAAATGGAATTCATATTGGACAAGAGAGTGGGTAAGAAGACCAGGAGGAAAGAATACTATGAGTATTTGGTCAAATGGAAGGACCATCCAGTGGAAGATGCCAGCTGGGAGAATGAAGCAGAGATACAGAGGCATAGACAGACTGTGCAGAAGCTCATGGACAGGATCCCATGAAATTTTTCAAGTAAGGGAGTATGATGCAGGAGCATCACCAACTCATCAAGCGAGCCAGCGCGGAAGCGGAAGAAAGCTGGATAAGCCAGCACAGATTTTGAAATTACCTTGGAATCTATTGCGCAATCTTAAATGAGTCATTTAAGATGAGGCGCACTTGCATATCATAAATGGACCTTGAGCGGATAGCTCTCGTCCTTTAGTAGATAGACGACATTTAATATAGTTAATGCAGGTAGATAGGATTTTAATTCATAGATTAGACAGTTTTAGAAAGGAGGAGGGAAAACAGATATAGACACCCTCATTGTATCATTGTAACATAAGCCTGAGCATAGAATAGAAGAGGAAGAGCAAGAGAATGCAGAGAGCTGTGTAAAGACACCCATGTATAGACATTTCAATTAATAGAAGAAAGCTTTGATTCAAATTCATGGTTTGTGTTGTTCTCTGTGTACTGATGATTATGCTCATTTGATGTTTGCTTCCTGTTATGCATTTACTTTATATGCTGGGTATATGATTTCATGGTTGAATTGAAGTCTGAAGGGAAGAAGGAATGAGTTTCAATTGTTTCTCTATTTGAGCCAGGAATTCCTGCAAGGAGTGCAGTTGAAGTGTCCGCAAGGAGTGCGTTGACAAAGGGTTCAATTAGAGATAACTTTTGTCTCATTTATCCTAAGGTGTAGTTGGGCACAGGAGCTGTGCAAGGAGTGTGCAGGCCAGGTAAAGTCTCAGGGTTGCGAACCTGAGTGAAGCATTTGATAGACTGTTGTTGCAGGTGTGCGCAGATTCGAAGACTTCAACACTTAGATGTGGTTGAAGGGTTGCCGCGAGGAGTACGTGCAAAGATATTTGATAAAATCTCAGGAGGGTTAGGCCTTCAATATTTATCGAAGGATTGCACATATAAGTTGGGTTGAAGTGTTCAAGCAGGTGCTGTAAGTTTACGAGCAAGAAAACGAGTTCAGTGGAAAGGAACTCTCGGTCCTTTTGTAGAATTCATCTAAAAGGAACGAACGGTCGGTATTCCCCGAGGAGGATTCACGAACCACCGTAAGGCGTTAGATCTTGGAAAGGTGCTAGAAAGATATGACGAAGTATTCCCAAAGGGTTCCAAGCTCAGGAGAGGTGGAGCCATTGATCAAGGCCATGAGGGTCGTTGGATCCACACACATATCGTGGATCGGGGTTTCGTGAGCCGAAGCTCCGAATTATTGCAATAGGAATTGCAATATTGCAAAAAGAAATACCCCGACGAGTCCAGAACTGTCCATTGTTTGGGACGCGTGTCAGAAGATCCAAGGAAATCGAGGTTCAGAGTATCGAGAGTTTCGAAGGCAGAGTATTCTTGCAGCTTGAAATCGCGACCAGCGATATCCCGACGGTGACGTAACCAGTGTGGGACCGTAGAAGTGAGTGGAGGATAGGTGGCATAAGTCATCGAGGTTTCGCAACGTGAAGCGTCGGGACATTGGCATCAGGATTCACGATCCCACAAAGTTTGAAATCCCGACAAAAGTGACAAGAAGTGGAAAATTCAACTTGCACGTGTACGTCGAAGTTTCGGCATATCGGGCATCGGGAGTCGGTAAGACTAGTTGCTTGGTATCGCGAGTTGCAAAATCGTGAGAGGAAAAAAAAACATCCAATAGAAGAAAAGGAAAGTCAGTGTTGTCTGAGGCATCGAGTCTCGGGGATTTGAGAGTATAGAGTTCGACCGTTGAGCTTGCGAAGTCGCGAGTTCCGATTCCCTGATAGGAAAAGAGAGGGGGGGGATTGCGCAAAGAGATTTGTGGGTGTAGATTTCCCAATAGGGAAATATAAGAGCTATTCAAGATTTCTTCGGGCCGAGGAGAAGAAGATCCTATGAGTGCGCGTGGACCTTCCAACCCACGGGTGGTGAAGGGGCTGCATTGCTATTAGAATTTACCCCCAAGTGTAGGTGTTCGTGCCTTTTGGAATGGAAAGGAAACTAACTCCAAAAAAGTAATAGCAGAAAGGAAGAAAATAAAAAAAATGAAACACTATGAACTCAGGGACAAAACCTGTTAAAGTTGGGTACGCAATACCATTTGAAACTCGAAGGAAGAATAATTATAGTATGTCAGTGTTAGGGCCTACAATAGGAATTCTTGCAGCTAGATTTATTAAAACCAAAGTTCTCTAGTTTCATGTTGGACTACATTCATTGTCTAATCCAAAAATAATGCAACTTTTCAGTTTCTATGTGTATACAAAGACTAGCAGAATTTAGGTTTTTCTTCAAAGCAAACAGACGTACAACTTAAACATCTTTAAGAGAAGTACCGCCTTTGTATCTTGTGTGCCTCTGCCTGCGGTTAATCGAATCTGAGCCATTTAATGTGGTAATTTCCTCAACTACTAGTCGACTTCGAGTACCAACCGTGCTTTCGCCTTCTGTCGCGTCTGCAAAAGACATAGGAGGATGAAACTTTGAATAGATATTAAAATACGAAGTGGAGGCATTTGGTGAGATGGCTCCAACATTGCAATGAGCAATCTATGGCCTAACTACTAAGATCACCCATCCCTTCCCCTCTCCTTCTTCTGTTGCAAACTACACTAAACAATGTGTTTCTTCACACTACAAATAGAATTTCAGTTCTATTGATTTAAATAGAACATGAAAAGTTTGTGAATGAAAATTGGGTCAATGTAACAGGTCAAAAATTTTGAGCCTTGAAACTTAAGTCGACGAATCCGTTCAAACAAGGATAATAAAAAGAAAAAGTTCACACTCTGAAGAAAGAGGTGGATACCAAATAATGTCAAGAGGAATTCGCCAGCAGGTGGAGCTCTTCCTTTTCGAGTTCTTGTTGCATACATGAATACTGCCGGATAAAATCTCCAGTCATAGCCCATGCAACGAGGATTGAGGGCCAGGGATGAAATCATCGGCTTAACCACCGGGAGGGGTGTTAATGCATGCCCATCTTAATCCTGGTGAAGGGTGTCTTGAACACGACGCTCACCAATCAGTCAAGAGCCAGAATAGTTTTCCTGTGCTCTGCTAAAACAAAAAAAAAATTACTCTTTTGAAAGTATACGAGGCTCAGGGTGGAACCCTTTTAGCTAGCATAGTGAACCATCATATTTGGACTTAATAGTTAAGAACATGTGTTTCCACTTAAGAGGTTACAGGTTCAAATCCAATCCAGAGGGGGACATGTGTTTCCTCTTAAAAGATTAAGAGTGGGGTAGGGTGTAAGGAAAGAATTCCTCAAGCACATAAGAAAAAAATACTTGATAGGATTCTTAACGTACAAAAGAGTTCATGTTTTTGGACCCTAAATTGATTATGTGGGGGTTTCAACAAATATTATGAAAAGTTTATAAAACAAGGTGTGTTGAATGATGATATGTTCACATATTACAAGCACTAGATAACAATTTACACCCCTTATGTAGAGGTTATTTATGATAGAGACTTGATTCTCATAATCTTAGGAATTTCATAAGACCTTTAACAAAAAAGAAGTATCAAGTTATGATCATCACCTATGAGAGGGACCCTTCACCAAAGTTTTACAAAGGATAGATACAATCTATCACTCAAAGGAGGTGAGATAACATGAGCACACCACTTCACATGATTCTTTATGCACTTAATCCTAAATCATAACTAGATACTTGAGTTTTGGAGGATGCATGGGAATAAGGCTCCAAAGATGAGAATAAACATAATTTCTTCTGGGAAAAAGTAAATATATTTGTGATTTATGATGACTTATATCAAAATTTGTGATTCAAGAGAACATGTTTGAGTGGTGGAGGATGCATGCTAAAAGAAGGCTTCAAAGATGAGAAGAAAAATAATTTCTTCTCCTAAAAAGTAAATATATTTGTGATTTATGGTGACTTATATCAATATTTGTGATTCAAGAGAACATGTTTGAATGGTGAACTATGCATGGCAATAAACTTCAAATATGAGAAAGAAAAGAGAATTTTTTCTAGAAGAAAGTAAATATATTTGTGATTCATGGTGACTTATATCTTAATATCCTTTCATGAAAAGGTACCCAAAGAATCATTGAGACAATGATATGTTTATTCAAAGATAGTTGCATTGTGAGATATATTTGTGATTCATGATGACTAATATATTAATATATTTCCATGACAAGGTATCCAAAAAGATCATTGAGACTGTGGTATGTTTATTAAAGATCGTTACATAGCTAAAATATTGATGAGAAAGGTACACAGTTGTAACAATGATTGATTAGGGTGCCATTAAACATATTTGAAGGGACAAAGACAAACACTAACAATGATGATGATATTGTGTTCAATGATTCATAAGACATATTGAAGAAAAAAAAAACATAATAAGTGGAACAAACTATTCCAAGAACATCCTTACCTACCTCTAAATTCCAGGTAAACATCAATTACAAAATAACTTCAAAGCACAACACAGTTTTATGATAGAAAATTCCGCTCTATCTTAATTTTTTCACTGCATCAACTCTGGCAGGTCCGAAAATGGAAATTGACAAAACCCTTAAACTTTAAAAAAGAAAATACTAGAGTGTCGATGCCGCTTCTGTACATAAAATCACCATCGAACTCATTCTTTGAAAGGCGAGAAAGCTAGAAAAATTAGAGAGACAAAACTAGGCCGAAAATGGAGCAACTCCATAGCGATCGCTACCACCACTAATTAAATGTATATAGAAAGTGGTTAAATATTTTTTTTAAAAGGAGGATTAAGATATTATACGCGGACGCTTTGCGTATGGGCCTCGTACAGCGAGGGCAATGGGAACGAGATCGAATCCAGAGGTGAATGCAGTGTGTGTGAAAACAATGTAAGCACGACAACAGAAATAAAACCCGTTCCCTGTTTTCAAAATCCTGCAGACAAAAAATGCACGTCTCCACCTCTTCTTGACTGTTGTACTCAATGTTTCTCTCCACCTCTCCTTCAGAATTGGCATAAATCTTATATTGAGTGCAACCCATAAAAATGCAAGTACATTCTGACCTGCGAAAGCTACAACATCGTTTCCGGGAATCATGAATCCTACCATTGGAATCACATAGACAATCAGGGCACAATTAGGACATAGCCTGTGCACGTTCATCTATGATCATTCTCTTCCACATAATTTATTAATAAAATTATTAGTAATTTATTTAATAAATAAGAATATTAACTAAATTATTAATTATTTTATTTTAATACTTAACTATTACATTTAAAATGTGTAAATATGTTCATGGTTGTGTCCATGCATGTCGTGTAATGTCCTCATTTTGGGACATTATAACTTTACAGAGTGGCATGCATACCAGAGTAGACAGAGAGTTCTTTCATAGTTTATCATCAGGATCTATTCCGCATTCTGACGATTCCCGTAATTTTGAGTTATTGTGGATCATATCTTAATTAATTTCACTAAGAAGGTCATAATGGGAATATTACTTGGAGAAACCTCTTAGTGTAATATCTCATCGGAATCGGGAAGACGAGCACTACAGGATAAGATGATGAGAAGTGACTTTCGGTGGCCAGAGAAGCCACAAGGATGGATAAATCACTTTTTAGAGGTAAACTGATTAATTAATTAATTAATTAAGTGATTTAATCAAGGAATAATAAAATAAAGTAAAAGTCACTTGGAGGGAAAAGGTCAACAACAAATTAGGGTTTCAACAGTGAATTAGGGCTTTGGAAAGCTATAAGAGAAGAGTCAACGACCTAATTCATTATTATGCAGATTACGACTTTTCATTGAGGAGAGAAGCGCATCTCAAGAGAGATAGTTGAGTGGATTCCAGGAGGAAGACACCAGTTGGTTGATTTAGGTGTTGAGAGACACACCCTAGTCACTGGGAATATCATTCAAGTCTTCCATCGTTCTTCAGCAGTAGTTACATAGTGTTCAACAGCAAGGGCACATTCATCTAGAGGGAGGGTGCAACCTTTGAGGGGGTTTTAGGTTGAATTACCCCTTTCAAGAGGAATTCCAAGATTTCCCTCTGACCCATTTAAGAGGAGGGAAATGTGCATCTTTTGCTTGGATCCTCATCATATTCTGACAGAAGAATCAACTGGGATGTATTTTCCAGACTTGGACGTGTGACACTTTAGGCAGACACATTTGGGGTTCCAGAGAAAGCATCAGACCAGATTCAGGGAAACCCTTCCGACCCATTTCCCAGTAGGCCAGGGCAGTCATTTTGAGACATATCTCGTTCAATTCCGATGGTGGAATCACTAGGATGCATTTTTTCAGAATAAGAGGGGCGCATTCCCCCAGGGGTATCCATCTAGGGTCCAAACTCATTAGCAGAGGGGTCTGACAGATACCAGTACTGAGGACTAGAGTAGGGTGTAACATTTGGGATAGTTTCCAGGCCATTCCGAGAAGTATATCTCCTAGGGAGAACTTTCTAGACTTCTAGTAGTTACCATCAGAGTTGCTATATTCCTAGCGCACCCATTGATTCCACAACACTCACATATTCTGGGTATTATCTTTTAGTTGCTCAATTGTATTCTAGCTAAGATCCTTTTGTCTTCTCATTTAGCTAAGTGTTGTTATTTTATTCAGCCGCATTTGGCCTATTGTAATCCGCAAAGATATCATAATACAAACTTTGCAGTCCTTTGTCGCATTTATTATTTGTATGATCATTTATATGTTGTAAACAATAGATCCCACATACACATTAACAACAGTTCCTAGACTAGCCAAGTCAGGAACATTACAGTGGTATTAGAGCTGTTTTTCCTGCCAACCTAACGGGAAAATCAGATAAGGATCTAGATACACCATTACCAGTGAGTGGATTGACAGGAGCACAGATGGAGCCTACACCCATTAGATGCAGGGAGCGTTTCTACAGTTGCAAAGTGCCTTGGAAGCCAAATCACAAATGTAGGGGTAAAGGGAAGGTGCACATTGTTGAGGTGCACTATGACAGCGAGGATGAGGAGATGCATGTGAATGCAACCATAGATTCCTATTTGGAGCAATTTGATAAGGCTAGTGACTCTTGTGCATTTGAGGGAGAGTTGTATGGACAGGCTGATAACGCATATCCTCCATCTTCCCCATAAGGTAATGTTGATGATTCAACACTTCAGCATAGTGGTGACACTTGTTAGGATTCATATGTGTTGGCACTTAGACATGATGAGATTAGGAGGTTGGATGACCTACCGGTGGATGTATACTGTTAATATTATGGTAGCTTTGGGAGGTATGAACCTCTATTGTGACCTATGATGAGATTAGAATATTCCGGAAGGAAGCAAAGAAGTAAAGGAAACACTAGACGAGATATCGGTTGCAGAAATATATTTAATATGAATTAATTAGTACCCAAAAGGAGAAGTCGGCCCCAGTAAGCCTGCCAGATTACTATAAATACAGGGCGCCAATTTCTCATTATACACATTCTCAGAATTGTAGAAAGCCAGTTGTGAGTACTGTAGTTGGCAGTTTTGTGTGCAAGTTTCTGGGGAAGAGTGTTGCGCCAATTTCTGGGTGGGAGTATATGATTAGCTTTGGTTACTTTTCTTGCCTGGTGCATTAGCCTTTCTTGGTTATTGATTGCTACCAGTATTCTTCTCTTTCAAGGTCATGGTGCTCGGAGGGTGGCTTTAGCCTATGGTTGGGTGACAAGGGTATTGTCAATGGTAAAATGAGCACACTATTTCATATTCTAACAGGTTATGGGCCCACACCTCCTTCATT
>JZKD02S0101172.1:0-11061 GCA_000966675.3 Picea glauca
AAAGTCAAGAGGAAGAGAGTTGGTGGAAAATCGAGGTAGTTGTAGGAAGATATTAGTGGGTTCATGTGATTTTATGAGTTGTGAGTGGACTGTGAGAGACCACCCTCTTTTGTGGATTACTATCCTTGACTCGAGGGTCACTAGATGTTGAGATTTGGAACAATCATTCTATGTTTGGTTGGAACATTCATCCCAAGAAGCTATTTGCACAACTCTAGTTTAAAGAAAAGTGTTTTATCTTGTTGCTAAGTTATTTACATGTGTTATTGTTGTGTGTGAACTATGTGTAAATGAGAATGATTTATATGTTTTTGTAATGAATTTTTTATTTTCATTTCATATTGATTATTAACATGGTGTAGATTCTTCTATTTTATGGTTTTCGACAGTATCTAAATCTATTTTAATTCATAGTTGAAAGCTACATAAAATTAATTAATTGTAAATGAATTAATTTAGTTAGAATAATTTTTGTTTTTATGAGTATTATGCACCGTAATGTCCCTCGTATGGGTTGGGGGATGTTACACCACTCTTATATATTGGAGGATGCTACAATTCCCATAATTTTATATATTTGCCACATATTTTTAAACTACTAAACATTGATATTATTTTGGAAGTAGATTGGAATGATGACTCCCCCTTATCCTGAAATATATAATCATTACATGTTTCTCATATATCCCATGAGAATAAAAATGGAAGATCTATGAATCCCTTAAATTCTTTATTCTACCACCAATTATTCAAACAATCTCCTAAAGTCTACCCATGTCATTCCCCCCTTACCTCCAATCAAACTGCCCATAACTCCCTTGCATATGAACACCTATAAAATAGGTTATTTAAAGATTCCCATGACTCCTTATATAGCACAGACTCCCATAGACATTTCTTTTTTCTCCTTTGCAAGACATCACATGCCAAATATTTGTTCCTAAATACCAACCGCATGAATATATTGGATTTTAAATGTGCTTTCATTTTCCACATTATTTTCCACCACTACTCTCCTTCTTAATTTCCATCTTCAAACATAGCCTTATACTATAGGTTAGGATTATAAACCCCTAGCACTAGGTTATTTGACCACAAAAAATCATCATCTTTCTCATTAATCTTGATATGGTTCTTTGTTAGTTGTCCTACAAAACCTTTTCCATATTTCATCTTCCAACTCTTCCAATATTAACCTATCCTTAAATTCCATCTTTTATACCAAATTTAGGTACTTAAGATATCAACCACTCAACCTAACTTATAAATTCCCTCCCTAGTGTGGTTATTTGATAGTTGTCTTACAAACCCTTTACATATTTTATCTTCCAACTCTTCCAAGATTAACCTATCCCTAATTTCCAACCCTGATAATGAATTTAGGTACTTAAGAGATCAACCACTTGGCCTCACTTATAAATTTACTCCCTCTATAGTTTATAAATTAGGTCCCGATGCAACTTGTACAAATCTCCATTTCCAACCCATGGGTTATCCCCAATTCCCACTTTCTACACATTGCCAATTTTCCAAGTGAGTTAGTCCCCCACTAGAGAGAATGACTAAATATTGTCCTTCCACACAATTGATACATTATGAATAGTTTTGATTTCTAATATAATCCATTCCTCAAAAGATAATGGATCAATATACTTTTACAATATTACCTTTCTACATAGGTTGTCCTTAGAAAATAGCCTCCATAAACACTTAGCTACTAGGGCCTTCCAAAAATAATGAATATTTTTTAGGCCCCAACCATCAACCTCCTTGGATTTTCCATTTTACAAGAGGAATACCACTTATTTCTCTTTTTCCAATCCACAAAAAAATTGATTTTTTTTAACAGATTCCAAAAGGTTTCTTTTTGGAACAAAGGCCATCGATTACTATTATAATAGAATATCTTCTTACTGAATTAACCAATGTGAGCCTTCTTCCCATTGAAAACCACATATTACACCCCAAATTCATCCTACCCTCAATCTTCTTAATCAACCATTTCCAATTACTCTTCCTATGGTCATTGGGTTTCAGTAGAAACCCTAAGTATTTGAATTCCACTAGGAAGCCCATAGTATAAAAAGGAAAGACTTGTATTTTACGAGGAAAATCACTCTATGGAATGGGGTAAACCACAACAGACAGAATGACTGCAGAAATCAAATCTAATCTCAAGTATGCTATATATATGAAAACGTTAACAAGAAAATATAAAGATCCTACCTCGCCTGGACATTTGATGAAGACTATCGTTGAGAACTCGACTCAAATATCTATGCCTGCAACTTGTCCTCAACAACCAAGATATGAAAGAATATGGTGATAATATATAAATTTATCACATACAATAATACGCCCATGGAATAATAATTCAAATATTTACAAGACATCAATTGGATGAGAAAATAGTATTTCTATTAAAATATGATCAACAAAAGTGTATAAATGACAAACTTCTGTATCAACATTTCTTAGAACCAACAAAATAAGTCCCTTCTAGTTGGGCCTCCACCACTTCAATCATCCACCAAAGGAAAGCTCATATAAGAGAGACAATGAGGTTCTCCATCAAAGATGGAAGAGCTTGGGGGTTGAGCAATGTGTTCAGACTTTAAAGGATAAAGGGATGTAGACTCAATATCAAGTGAATAGTTTATCCAAAGTAACTTTGCTCTCAAAAGTTGAATTCTTCTCCCTTTCCACAAATTGGATATGGCCCATCTATAGGATTCAAATGGAACTGAAGGGCCAAATTGGAACGTTTCTAGTATATGGAAGGTCAAGGATGATGGATCTTGTGACATGACATGGAAACCCAACACAATTTTTAATATTGAGCACCAAACTCGATGTATGTGGGTTGTCGTGGTGCAACCTATGTATATGCATGTTGTATAATTGATAGGGCATGTATATGCAGAAAAATATGATTTTTAGCTCTGGGAAGTGAAAAAGGGGACTTCAAGTCTACATAGGGAAATGGAAAAGGCCTTCTGAGCAAGTTGCATGGGGTGAGACAAATATTGCTATAATAGATGCCCCCTAATGTGTGAGGTCAGGGGAGTATCTACGATGGAAGAAATACATTATAATTCCCAAAAGTGGAGTAATGGAGACCCATATGGACGAACTAAATGCTCATTATAATACTACGATCCATAATGACTTTCTACACATGGCTTCCAATTTGAATTACACTACAGATCCATGTGGAAATATACCAAACAGTTGTTCATGGCCATGAATAGGAAACACAAAGGAGATACATGTCGTAGGATTTCATATTCACGAACAAGGCCCAGTGAAAACCAGTCTCAAAATCAATATGAAGATATCTGTATACAATAGAGTACAATCTCATCTCCCATGATAATTGAAGTCATATAGAAATTGGTCCAATGAATGATAGCAACAACTCAAGAAATATGTGACTATAAACTGATGTCTTCAAGTCTTCTACATGATCCGCCAAAGATGCAAGTCTATATCATGTGAATAGAGGAGTTGAGGTCGAACAAAATGAGACTTCGTTTGGTTACCATTCATTAAGGTATACCATTAACAAATGAGAGACACCCTACTGATAATGAAAGTAGGTATCAAGGTACCAAGTACATTCTTATAAGTGTGAATAAAGGTGTTGAGGTAGAACACTTGAAGAATCCATCGATTAGGAGACATTTATGTATTCCCAAATGTAGATGACAAGAGAACCTCCCATTGATGACTGCAAGCCTCTAGGTACTCAGAGGACTCTATGCCTTGTTTCCAAAATAAATGAGTGGAATTCGATGGAAAGAGACCCACTGGAAGGAGAGAATTAAGGCATATCTCATCAGTCAAAATGAGGTGCAAAGAAATAGCTTCATTATTTGGAGGAACTCAGATGAAGAGTATTTTCACGAACCAACAACCCTGTTCATTTTTCACATGCACCAAATGGAAGAAATGCATGAAAAATACCCTCTGAATAACAACAAATAATGAAAATTGTTGACAAAGGCGAGGAAACCACCAATAAGGCTAATGGAATCCAAGACACTGCACAAATCCTAAAGTGTGAATAGATTTATTATCGTCAAAAACAAGGGAAACCCCCTAGTCAGCAACCAATAAGGCGATATCGATTGTTGGGTTCAAAGTTACCTACCCATAATGAAATTAGGACCAAGGTGCACGATAGGAATTTAACGTCATGTAATTCTGAGACACACTAAGGGTATGGCCGACATGCAAAGTCAATTTTTTTGAGAAATGGCTGACAAAATCTTATAGACATCCTTTGAACAAGAGCAAGAGACATATGGAGGACTTTGGTAATGGAGGAATTGATAATGAACTTTGTGATGCAAGAGGCACCAATCAAACTCTTCATAGGGACTGGAAGAGTAACCAATCGGAGGAGTAAACTCTAAGTAACGAGCTCATCTTCCTAAGGTCATGCGAAACCCAAACTTTGATGAAAAGTGGACTCAAAAGTTTGTGCTTTGTTCAAAGGTGACATGACTACTGCCAACATGGGATAATATTATTTTCTCACCCATATTTTTTTGTTTTTTCATAGACAAATGAATTCTATGATATAGAGGAGGAAACGAGTGTCGCGAGTAAGAAACTACTTCCAACAGTGGAACATACCTATGCTCAATGCAAGGAGGTGCATGCAGTAAATGAACACTCGGGGGAATGTTTCCTCTTAGGGTACAGGGTGTCAATCTGCAAAGGATATCAACAAGGCCTTCTGATCAAGTTGCATGGGGTGAGGTAAATCTTACTATAACACGTATAATATTTCTAACTTGATTTAGCTCTACTTTATTAAAAATATTTTTATATTTTTATACATTTATTTCCATCCCCAAATATGTAATATATAATATATTTTATCTTAGGCACATCCCTTCTAGATCCAAGACAAAAAATCAACACATCATCTACAAATAGAAAATAGTAGAGTTGAAAGTACCAAACACACTCCTAGTTTTCCTAGTTTCCTCCTCCACCCTTTGCGTTCCATCTTCCATCCAATCATAGAATCCAATGAAGAACTCTACAAACCAACAATCTAGGCCCAGATTCTTATCTTTTTGAAGAAAATCCAATACAAACTTTAATTCTTCTTTTAGACACCTCCTCTTTCAAAGATTCATTTTCCTCCTCCCCTACAAAACTAGGAAATAAATATGTGGTGTTAAATATCATGCAATATTTACCTTTTCCTTTCATTATACAAACTCTTATAATGTGAAATCACTATATCTATTATAAATTTGAAAGGCCATGTTGTGCTCCCATCATCCCTCTACATTTTCCAAATAGAGCTCAATGTTTTTCTGTGGTTAGGATAGTTATTGAAGTATTTGTTGTTTTCATATCCATTAGCTAACCATGATTTCCTACTTTTAAGACTCCATTGGGATTCTTTCTCTTCCAATAGATTCCTTTTAGTTTTTTCTACCTTTTTAAAGTTATTCCTTATTATTTCATAAAAAATAACTTCAAAGTCATGATTATAGATCTATTTTATTTTTTCCACTGATACCAAGGGTTACTTACCAATCCTTCTCTTCAACAAGACCCAATTATCCACCACTCTTTTAAATATTTTGATATAGGCTACAAACTAGAGTCTAACATATTCCAAAATAGAGTCATCATACAGGGTCCATCAATCCTTAACTAATCTTACAAATCTCTCATCCTCTAACCACCTTACATTAAATTTAAAGGTCCTAGGGAGATTGTTGTCTTCCTTCACAATTTGTAGAAGGATAGGAAGATGGTAAAAGTCCAAGCCCACTACCTTTATCACTTACCTAATCCTATAAAGGTAATTAATGACTGAGTTAGACACTAAAAACCTATCAACCCTTTTAGAGAACATATATTTCCTTGCCCTCAAATTCCTACAAGTGGGGGACGTCTTAATTGGTTCTACATCCACTAAATTAGCTTCCTCAAATTTTTGCACAAGAAATTCAAATAGAGGGTCTTCCCTCATCGAGGACCCCCAAATTTCAATGATTTTGAGGGTAATATTGAGATCTCCCCATAGAATGGTTTTTCTCTCCTTCATAAAATTTTAACCTAACACCTCCTCACATAAGGGAACTCTCTCTATTGGAATACTAAGAGGGAGGGTGAATAAGTATGCAAACTTTTAACCACTTTCAATCACATTATATAATATTCAACTTTATCATCAGTATGTCATTTATGATTGCATTCAATATATTATTAGAATATAACCATAAGAAATACAATTCAACAATGTCACATCAGATACATGGTACACCAGAATTTATGTGGAAAACCAAAGGGAGAAAACCACATAATGCCTTCTTATATATATCAAGTATACATTCATAAGAAGCACCAACTTCCAAATTATCCAGCACCAATTAGAAGGAGGCATAAACCCCCTGATTTACAAGAAACATCCTGAAGGAAGAACCAACTCCCTGAGTTCTCCAGCACCAACTGGAAGGAGGATACGACTCCTTGATTTATAGGAACCAACCTGAATGAATCCCCAATTCCCTGAGTTATTTGACACCAAACAGAAGGAGGATACAACCCTATTTCCTTTCCCCATCCTTATGCCTTGCAATATAAGTGTAGACTCACTATCATTGTTGCTAATACTATCACTCTCAATGTCACCAATTCATCAACCAACCTATCATTGTCATTGTCACATAAAATTGTTACTACCACTTTCGAATCAACATGTCAATGATGATCAACCAATCATCTAACTTTTCACTATCACATAAACCAAACTATCACTGTCACGATCACTATCACATCAACCAACTTGTCACTTTCACTTTCTCTGTCACATCAACCAACTATAAACAGATCCACTCACATGGATACCAAAACCATCACCAAACCATGTACATCAACCTATATCAACCATGCACATCAACATGTTCCATACCATGTACATCAACCTATACCATACCATGTACATCAACCATGTACACCAACCTATACCATACCATGTACATCAATCATCAATCATGTACCATAACAAGTACATCAACCATGTACCATGTCACGTACATCATAAGATATCATAAATGAAGTTCCTCAAGAATAACCAGGATAGCCACAATACCAAGATACCAATATATCCAATATGTGCTACTAATAAATGTACCATAACAACACTAAGGGTTACCTCAACATGTACTAACATCACAAAGACATATACCTCATACATGTACCAAGCATATGCCTCACACCATGCACCAAAGATCTACCTCTAACAATGTTTCATACCATCACCAAGGTGTACCATGCACAATCACTACCATGACATGTACCATACAAATACAAGAATACATTTGATCATGTAGTTGACCTGATACACAATATTGCATACTTGTAGCTCTTCCTCAACTTCATAAACAAGAGAATAACACATTCTTTGAACTTTACCTCAATCTCACAGGACTAGTTTTGGATTAGTCACAAACCATAAATTTCAACAAGAATGACTCCATACCTGTAATGAATAAAGGTATGGAATTTTAACAATAGATTCTATACGATATTTCTTCTTGAACTTTCTCATAACAAATTTTATAGAAAAAATTGCAAACCTTCTTGAATGTTATCCTATTCTAGAGAGTGAACTTGTACAACATGTCACGTGCTCAATATTTGATATTTGATTCTGAAACTCACACAAAAGATACTACAAATGGTTATCTTTCCTATACAATTGGTCTAACATAATTTTTATCCTCTATGAATAAGTTATGACTATTTTACCCGAAAGACATGTTTGAGACTAGTTTCAGGACTAGCAAAAAACCCTATCTTCCATAGAGTGTATCTGCAAAAATAAAACAATCTAGAATATGAAATTTTTACCAATTGTAACTTGATATGTCTTCTCAATAGCATCCAATTTTCGATATTCTATTCATTCTATAAATAATGTTATAGGGAAAATGGTAAGATGACCTTTAAATAATATACCATAGAACACATCATCACAAGACTTCATCCTCCCTTGGAATTTTTCCCTTCTTCACATCATATTCTCTTTAAAATTTGCCTCATATCTCCTTGGTTACCTTAGATAAGAATCACTTACTCACATAGAATATATTCAATAGAATGTGTGTGTGAATGTACTTATGAGTGACTTCTTGAGGTGTATATATACGTTTTCTAACCTCTTTCCTTAACTTTAGGGATTCTTTAACTTTCTTGTTACAACCACTTAACCCTTTCTTTAATGACTTACAACCAATTAGGGTATTCTTAGTCCATCCTAAAAACAATTAGGGAATTCTTAACCCATCTTTGGGACTTCCAACTTCATGACCTCATAACTCCTCAACCATGAGGAACCACATGATGTTACACCTATCGTTGGAAATGACATGATAAGGACTATCCATATATGAGTGTGTTACATAATTTTACACTATCCTTCATTTACTTATTCCTCAAACAACTTTGGGATTCATGACCACACCTATGGGTTTCTTTCATAATTCTTCAAAGCATATTTATGTGAGCGTCATGCTTAGAGATACACCATAAGGGGACCACTTTGGATAATTCTCCAAATACACTCATCACATATGTTGACATCAATTAAAACCAATTGTCCAACAACCTCAACAAAAACCAATTGTCCAACTATCTCCCCCTTTTGCATTGATGGAAACACTTATACTCCAACACTCCTACTCCACCTGTGACCAATGCTCCTCCAATTTTTCTTTCCTCATATTTCTCTCCCCCTTTGACATCTATGGAAAAGGGTATCTCCCCTTATGGTTTCTCCCACTATATTCATGCTTCTAATCTTTCTCTTCTGATCTTTCTCTTTCTACCCCTTTGAAATCATGGGTAAAAGGGTAAATCTCGCTATCGATATACTGTCTCTGAACAATATTTCTCTGACTTCATGTGCACCCCCTATCTTCATTCTTTTGATCTCTTTCTATGAGAAGTTATCTTCCTTGATTTTTTTGTAAGATGTCGTGAAGATCAATGTGGGATTTCCTGTATATGATTTTTTTTTCTCTTTTGGTGTTCTTTTTCCATTGGTTCTTCCTCTTGTAATTCACTGACATGTATAAAAATATTCAAATTTACTTGACTTCAAGTATTCATGACTTGCCAAGTTCACATCAATGACCATGCCTTCTTCTAACAATATAAATTTTGTTGTGCCTTTTACTGCTTTCCTTCCTGTTTCACTTTTCCAATGATTCCACCGATTCAACTAATTCCAATTATTACTATACTTTCATCCAATGTCATGCATCTATTTACACCTATCAAATATCTCATGAATCCATATCTATCCATATGTCATAAATTTTTCACGACTCTTGTACTCAACTGCATACAATGCTTACCCATATGTTGATTACAACATATTTCAGCTTCTCAAGTTGTCTTCTCAATTTTTCAATTCAAACTCTACATGTCTGCAACAATATGTATTGAATATGTCCATGTTTGAATGCATGTTTGGAATCCTCTATACCATGAATCTCTGCCATTCTGAAACTACCTTTACAAAAAATACAAATACTTCAGACTGCCTGAAAGATAGTTATTTGATATGTAAAGCTACTACATAGATTCCCCCTCTTCAATATTCATATTTACTGGGAGTCTCAGAGATGGATAGATCAGAAAAATACCATCTTTGATGTTGAGTAATATTCCTCTTCATCTGTTGATTCATCATCATCATCTTTCTTAATTTTGACCTCTTCCTCTTTTCTTATGGATTCATCATGATCTCGCACTACTACAAATCCTATGAGTACGATATTTGGGACATGGTTTTCATTCACCTAGTATTATTGTTTTTCATTTCTTCTCCAAACCTTCTTGTATCCAATATATTCCTTTTAACCTGTATATTTGTCTTGATCTCGGACTATTGCCAATCCTGAGAGTATGACTTATGGGTTTCCTTCATTCATCTATTCTTCCTTTACATGTTCTTGTTTTCTTTTCCAAACCTTCTTATATTTGATATCAATGTTCTATTTCATAGAAGTATCCATCATTCTTCTATAATCATGAGCTATATTTCCATAGTTATGGAATTTGTAACATTCAATATTATATGGAGTGACATATGCATTTCTTCCTTGACCATTTCTTCCATAAGCTCTGCAATTTGTAGCTTTATGTCCAAAGTTAGTACAAATAAAACAATTACCATAAAATAAATTTTCATACCTGGTAATGAATGATATTCTTTGTGATGTAGTTCTTCTAAATTCATGCATTGGTTGATCATGATCTTCTCTTCTGTTGTTTCCTTCACAATGATTAAAGCTTCTTTAATACCTAAAAGTGGAGGGTCTTCTTTGATATATTTTTCTTGTGTAATCTTCTTCTTGAGTTTTCTTCATTTATGGAATGATCTTCTTTGAGGGCTCACTGTTATCCACAATTTTGGTCATTGTGATGGTGTCATGGAAATGTTATGATGATAGCAAATCAAACTCCTCATTAAAGAACTCCTTCCTAAAAATGGTTTCTCTTATCTATTTCCATAAATCATGTTTTGAAGATAGTTCGCAGGCTGCATATATACTCTCCTGCGAGAATGATACATTCCCTCATGCTGCATTCATCTAGGGTGCGAACTTCTCGCACTGTAATCATTGACAGGGTGTGAACATATTTTTACAAAGGGAAAAGCTAAGATTCTCGAGCCTTCTAGAAGGGAATCTTCTAGAAGGGTGAGTTGGTATTCGAATGGTTGTTCAGAAGCTGGCATTCCAGATTTATTGGGATCATTCTTATCCTAGCAACTAATCTATTCTCTCTTATAAATTGATGAGAATACTCATGGAAAGGGTTAACAAAGAGTTGGCAAACTTGAGAGATCTATTGGAGAATTGGTGCATGATTGTATGGAGAATTGATGCTGCAGCAGATAAAGACAACAGCAAGGTCATCATAAGTAGTTGATTTTCTTCATGCATGAGCAAGTGTGTGTGTCAGAACTAGAAGCCATTGAAAGGAGATCTACGACATCAAGGCTCAGGTTGTATA
>JZKD02S0101249.1:17412-28268 GCA_000966675.3 Picea glauca
AGGCAAGGAATCTAGGCTCAGGCTGAGGTTACAGGGAAAACAGTCACACACAACCACAAGGACGGAATGCTCTCCCACGAATCTCCCACGCTCACTGCCCACAAACCCTCATTCCGCACATGCCTGTTCCACCCCAGGAGAATGCACCTTCTCTGTCACCTGGACAGTCCCTCGACTGCCAATCTCCCTTACCTTGGGTTACAGGAACAGACCGAACCGGAAGTCTCCGGGCTCTATGGAAGCTACAGGGTTCCTTCCCGGAGTTCTCTCCTTCCCCTGGGCACTCTCTCACCTGGAGGGAGTCACTCACAGGCCAGCAAGCCTCACGCAGTTCAGTACTACGTAGTCTCAACAATCCCACAGGAAAACAAGCATAGACTTTCCAAAAATTGGTTCGACAATCACAGGATGGCTTCACAGTCACGACTTCGGAATAGGGAATGCTCTCATAGGCTCGCTCATCTTTCCCGAACAAGCAAAGACTCTTCCCCGAAATCAACACAGGCTTCTCATAGGCTGGGGTTACACGCACGGGATTTCTCAGAATCAGACACAGACATTCGAGTCACAGGGTCTCACGAAGGTTCTCTATAGGAGTCGGGTTAGTCATACTGCTCAGAGCTCCGTATGCGTTCAGACAATTCGGTGGAATGGGAATGGAACCTTCTCACAGCTCACCCTGACCATTTTATTCGCATGCACCAGGGTTGACACTTGTCACCCATGGAACTGCATGCGTTCCACCAGCACACGTTCATCCCACCACTTGGGAATTCACGTGTCCTTCCAAAAGGACTTAGGATAAAAACATATGATGCACATATCTTTTGGAATAATATTAAAATATTATTCCCAGGCTTAAGCCCCCCTTGGCTTAGCCCCTAGGCTCAACACTTAGCCCCTTTCCAACCTTCCAGCCCCTAATTCCTTGCCCACTCTATGGATGCTCAGTCCCCCTTCACTCATTCATCGTGGTCGGTCTGCACCTGGTTGTGTTTATATTTTATTAAGTGTTCTGCATGATTACATATACAACAACAAGCTCTTGGCCTTCAATACTCGAGCTCCCTGGCCTAACAACACATAAGCCTCCAGCTTATGAAAACATGGCTCACCAGCCTATAAAACATGATTACAATTCCTTTCCAAACATGGTTTACAACGGGGCTCGGCCTTGGAGACACTACAATCCCGTTCCCCTTATTTTTGCACTGTCCTCAGTGCAACTTACACTGTCTCTGCAAGTCTTTCAAAATTTTCAAAAAGATGCGGGTACTCTGCCTGCATAACCTCTTCATGCTCCCATGTCACGTCCTCGGGACCGTACCAGGTCCACTGAACCTTTACAAGCTCTATAACGCGATTCCGGAGCTGTTTTCTTTTTCTGTCCAATATGCGCATAGGTTCACTTGCAGGACACCTTATGGTTCCACCTGAATCACAGTCTAATCGATAATATGATTAGCATTAGGTACATATTTCTTAAGCAGTGAAACATGAAACACATTCTGTATAGTCATAGATGCAGGTAATGCAAGCATGTATGCAACTGGCCCATTCCTTTCCAGGATCTCAAATGGCCCACAAAATCTTGCTGCCAACTTGGCGCAACTTCCCAGCTTCAGGGAACTCCTGTTAGTTTTTCCTTTCAGGAAAACATAATCACTGACTTTGAATTCTCTGTGGCTTCTATTACTATCAGCGTAACTTTTCTGCCTATCCTGGGCAGCTTTTAGATTATGTTTAATTCTTATCATTTGGTCTTCCATCTCTTTGAGCAGTTCAGGCCCAACTACTACTCTGTCAGTTGGTTTATCCCAGCTCACCTGAGTGTTTCACTTTCTTCCATAAAGCGCTTCGAATGGGCTAATCTTCAATGATGCATGATACTCATTATTGTAGGCGAATTCTACCAAATGCAGGTAGTCTTCCCACCTTGATGGTTTATCCATCACATACATTCTCAGCATGTCTTCTATTACCCGGTTCACCCTCTCTGTCTGACCATCAGACTCGGGATGATACGTTGTACTAAAGTTTAGATTCATTCTGAATCCCTTGAACAGTCCTTTCCAGAAATTCGAAGTGAATTTCGGGTCTCTATCAGACACAATTGTCTTAGGAATTCTGTGCAAGTTTGAAACTTCTTTTAAGAAGATATCAACAACATCTACTGCCCGGTGGGTGGTTTTCAGTGGAATAAAATGGGCAGCTTTAGTAAGCTTGTCCACTACCACCATGATTGAATCATGTTGCTTGCTTGTTCCAGGTAGTCCGGTGATAAAATCCATTGTTACCATGTCCCATTTCCATTCAGGAATAGGTAAAGGCTACAACAACCCTGCTGGGTGTCTGTGCTCAGCTTTAACCTTTTGGCACTCCATACATCTGGCGATGTATTCAGTGATTTATTTCTTCAAACCCGGCCAAAAATAATGGATTTTGACTGCTGCCACAGTCTTCTGATATCCAGGATGTCCAACATAAGCCACATTATGCATCTCCTTTAGAATTGCCAGCTTCAACTCTCATACATTTGGTACATACAGTCTGTTTTTATACAGAAGTAAACCATTAGTTCCCAAGGTGTAACTTTTCTTGGTCTGTGGTCTCTCACGCTGTTGTAGCTTTGCTACAAGATTTTTGTACTGCAAATCAGCATTTGCAGCTTCCAAAATTTTGTCTTTCATCTCAATCTAGTACATGCTAATGGCTGTAACATGTAATTTGCGCACTTTTCTGCTGACTGCATCAGCCACCTTATTTTATTTCTCTTTGATATGATCGATATCAAAGTCATATTCGCATAGAAACTCCAGCCATTTGATTTGTCTGGCATTTAAGGTCGGTTGATCAAATAAATACTTCAGACCGTTATGGTCTGTTCTCAACTCGAATCTCTTGTCCATGAGGTAATGTCTCCATTTCCTCAAGGTGTGGACGATTGTTGTCAGCACTAAATCGTGAGTGGCATAATTCTTCTCATGCTCCTTCAACTTTCGGGATTCATAACAAACTACAAATACCTCTTCGCTGAGAACTCCTCCCAGCCCCTCCTTACATGCATCTGTGCACACTACGTAATCCTTATTTGGATCTGCAATATTTAGGATTGGAGCACTGGTTAGCAGTTGCTTCAATCGCTGGAAGCTGCTCTCACATTCTTCAATCCACTGAAACTTATTCTCCTTCCTTTGCAAGGAAGTGATAGAATGAGCTATCTTTAAGAATCCAACTATAAACTTCTTATAGTAACCTGCTAGACCCATAAAAGATCTAACTTATACCACACTCCTTCACGCTGGCCATTCTTGAATGGCCTCTACCTTTTCAGGATCCACAACGATCCCTTCTTCAGATATAATATGTCCCAAGTAATGGATCTGCCTTTGGTAAAATGAGCACTAGCTCAGTTTTGCGTACAACTGGTGTTCTCTCAACACCTACAACACCATTCTCAGGTGTTTCTCATGTTCTTCCTCTGTCTTGGAATACACCAAGATGTCGTCCAAGAAGACTATGACAAACTTGTCCAAATAATTTATGAACACATCGTTCATTAAGTACATGAAAATAGCAGGCACGTTGGACAATCCAAACGACACCACTGTGAAATCATAACGACCATACCTTGTTCTAAAGGTGGTCTTGCTGATGTCCTCATCCCTTATTCTCACTTGGTGATATCTTGATCGGAGATCTATTTCCGAAAATATTTTCGCATCCTTCAACTGATAAAAAAGATCATTAATCCTTGGCAGAGGATACTTGTTCTTGACAGTGACCTTATTAAACTGTCGAAAATCAATGCACAGCCTCAACGTCCCATCTTTCTTCTTCACGAAGAGGACCGGGGTTCCCCACGGTGACACACTGGGGCGAATGTAACCTTTCTTTAGTAGCTCTTCGAGCTACAATTGCAACTCTTTCAGCTCTGGCGTACTCATTCTATAAGGAGCTTTCGAAATTGGAGTTGTTCCAGGCATCAAATTTATAGAAAAATTGATGTCCCTCCTCAGAGGTAGTCCAGGTACCTCCTGAAATACATCCTTGAACTCCTTGAGTACTTCATGGTCTTCCAGATTCGATACTACATCTTGGGATGCTTCTTCCACCCGAGATGCAAATAATTGACAGCCTTTTCGGTAACATTTATTTAGTTGCATGGCTGAGATTTCCCTCACAGCCACAGCTCTGGGAATTCCTTGGACTGTTACCTGATTTCCCTCTTCGTCCAGGCATGTGAACCTCTTGTTACAACAATCCAGAAGGGCATGGTGCTGGTCCAACCAATCCATCCCAATTAAGCAATCATATGAGCCTAAAGGCATAATGTTCAATTCAGCCTTAGTGCTCATTCCTTTCATGTCCATTGAACAAGACTTAACCAATTCAATGACTTTCTTCTTGGTCCCTGTGGCTAACTGCACTAACCAAGACTTCTCATGCTTGCTTCTCATTAGATGAAAACTATCCATCACTATAGGATCTACATAACTATGGCTAGCCCCTGAATCAATTAAAATAACAAGTGGTCGGTTGTTGATCGTACCTTCCACTTCAATCATGTGTGATTGAAATTTTGCTTGCTTATTGTCCAGGGCTGCGTAGATCCTCGACATTCTACTGCCCATATCCTCCACTGTTTCAGCTTGCTGAACAGTATGGACAGTTCTTGTTTTATCTTTTCTGTGGAGGCAGTCTCTATACCTATGATTTCCTTTACAGCCCCAACACTCTATAGGTGGAGGCCTTGACATCTACTCACTCCCTTCAACCTTCCTAGGCTCTTTGAAAAATGACTGTTCCCAAGGACTGTTTCTGAAAAAGGAAGGCTTGCTTCCCTTCTGCCTCTGTTCCTTCTTAAATTTCCTCTGATCATCCCAGACTTTCCGAAGGATAGGCCTTTCTCCTTGCTATTCATACAAGCATTTCGCTTTTCTTATGGTCTCTTCCATGGTCTTAGGATCGTCATATTGAATCTTGTCACTCATGGAAGGTGGCAGTCCACTCAGATACCTATGAATTTTAACAACTTCATCCTTGATGAATGGAACATACTTCAGTAGTTTCAGAAAATTTCGTTCATACTCATCAATGGTCATACTGCCCAACTTGAGTTCAAAAAACTCCTTCATCTTTCTTTCATAGTATCTTTTAGTCAGGTATTTCTTCTTGAAATACCTCTTAAACTCCTTCCACGTGACCTCTTTCTCTCTGATGTGTTGCACCTGTACAAAATGATCCCACCACATGGATGATTTTCCTTTCAGTTGGTACATTGCAATTCTTCCTTCTGCATGGGAAGAATAATTCTGTAGTTGGAAGTATTTATTCATGTCAAGCAACCAGGTCTAGACATCTTCCTCCTTCTTATGTTCTCCATCGAATGTTGAAGGCTTAATTTTGTTCATCTCTCCTTTCAATTCCTCCTTTCCATATTTTTGATGTTTTCTGGTAGAGGATGGGCTTGAACTACTATGTTTCTTCCTGTCAGAATGTCTTTGGGAGCGACTAAGATGTCGGCTACCGCTCATCGACCTTCTTCTTCTTTCATGGGTTTTGCGACTCTTCGTCGTACTTGAGTCTCTTCCCTTCTCGATTTTCTTCTCTATTCTTTCCAGGCTCTTCAAAAATTTTAAGTTTAATGCACCCTGTCAATCCCTGACTTTCATGAGCTTTCGGCTATCAGCTCGGCAAGCCTGGGCCTTTGCTTGCAATCATTCAATGATTTTCATTATGTGTCCTTCCTTATCCTTCTCTTTTCCATGCCCATTGGAGTTCAATCCTTCGATTCCCAGGTTAACATCCTTTCATTCCTGTTCATCTTCTATTTCGGGGGTAATATGCACCTTTCCCCACTCCATACTCAGTCGTTGGTTAACTGGAGTCCTGACCTCCATTGAACTCTGCACACGCATTGTGAAAATAAAATCGTAGTTTATTAGGCCATTAAACCTTCAAGAACAATCTTCAGCATTTATAACTAATACCAACAAGAATAAAAGACATTTTGATTCCAATGGATTTTCTGAGCTCTCGTTCGGCTCTGCAATTTTTGTGTTTTCGAAGCTTTCATTTTTGGCACTTCGAGATTTCGGAACTTCGGGTTTTTGTACCTCGGGACTTCGGGTTTCGGGGTTTCGGAGTCTTGGTACTGGAGAACTCCCGTTTAACTCTCCTTTCCAACCCCCGACTTTCAAAATTTTGTTTTACCTTATTCTTCGGGTCTACAGCACAGCGATCGCCCTTTACCAAAGTGGTGCATGGCACGTTTCAGAGGATCCTCGTCACGTTCAGTGACATCATTAGGGTCCCACCACTCTCTCTTCTCTTTTCAACCCTCTGACACACAGTACATCTCCATGTGTCCACATCCATTCCTAGAAAAATCCAACGGTCAGATCTTTCTCACATCGGACGGTTGTTAAAGACCAGGAGATTCCCTGAAGGAATCTCATCCATTCATTAGGACTTAGCCACATGTTAACATCTCGATAGTATGGTCTGGATTTATCATGATGAGAGTCTGAGTTCTTTGTCAATGGAACTCCCAAATCCCCGATTTTTCGAAACGGGTAATCTCTCAACATGTGGCCATCTCAAATCGGACGACCCACGACTGCTCTGTGGTTTCCACCATGGAAAGTCCCGATCCTTTTGAGGTTTTGGGCTTCCAAACACCGATGCGCTCTAACTCTCGTTAGCCCTTCGGGCTAGACTCGTGGTTCACACAACGTCCCCTTATATGACCGCAGTCATACCTCCTATCGGGGTTTTGGACTTTCCAATGCCGAAACACATATGTCCTCTGGATTCGCGAAACACCGAACCCCGATATGCTGATGGCCTCCCGATCTCGCCCACATGTCCCAACTGATGGACGAATCAGATCATTCCCGGGACTTTTACCATGAAAATTCCCGACCTCCTTCGTGACTCCCGATATTGCGATTCCTCATTTCCCGAAATGGGGAATCTCACGACACATGTCCTCCATCTTTCGGACGGTCTAGATCTATTTTAGAGATTTCTCCCCTAGTCTTTGAGGTTTAACCTTCGGACATCTCCCGACAGATCCAACGGCTGACGAGTTTTCCGACCGAGATCTGATGGCTCAGACGGTTCCTAACCAATTCGGAATTTCACATATCGCGATTTCCACATTCCTGTGTATTTCAAAAGGAATTTTAATCCCTACACACATTTTTCCAGATCCGATGGTCACGAGGGCTCTCCTTCCCTCCCGAAAAGATCCTAAGGTTCTAACACCATTGGTGTAGAAACATGTCTCCCTGTGGCCATAGACCACACCAGCTACGGTTTCAGTCGCTGCTATACTTCCTGAGCTCGTAAGCACGGTCAAGCAACTACTTGACACTCTGGAACAAACCAAGGTCCGAAATTGGTCCTCCAGACCCAATTTCCCTTCGCATTCTTGGTCCAAAGAGCACTCCACTGGCCCATCTAGGCTCAGTGTCGAAACCTTCGCTCTGATACCAATTTGTCAACACACCCATTTCGGAACTCTGGGCTTACTCGCGCTCTGATACCCATTTGTACACACCATTTTTACAAAGCTCATACAGAGATCATATATCCCATGCATTTAAACAAAAAAACACATTTAACTCAGAGCTTAAACATATCATTATTGCTATAATTAAACAATCCATAGCATTCCATATTAATTCATATACATAGCGAAAAACATGATAACATTTACAGTAGAGACATGATAAAATGTGATAAAACATGGTTAGACACTTATCTTGTAACAATGGTGGGATCCACCAACCAAATGCAGGCCTTCCACGAACCTCCCAGCCTTAGACCGCATTGCTCATCAACTTAGCAGTGGGTCACCCCCGAGCTAGGACTAAGCTCCACCCCAAGGCAAGGAATCTAGGCTCAGGCTGAGGTTACAGGGAAAATAGTCACACACAACCACAAGGACGGAATCCTCTCCCAAAAATCTCCCACGCTCACTGCCCATAGACCCTCATTCCGCACATGCCTATTCCACCCTAGGAGAATGCACCTTCTCTGTCACCTAGATAGTCCTTTAGCTGCCAATGTCCCTTACCTTGGGTTACAGGAACAGACTAGACCGAAAGTCTTTGGGCTCTATGGTAGCTACAGGGTCCTTCCAGGAGTTCTCTCCTTTCCCTGCGCACTCTCTCACCTAGAGGGAGTCGCTCACAGGCCAACAAGCCTCACGCAGTCTAGTACTACGTAGTCTCAACAATCCCACGAGAAAACAGACACAGGATTTCCAAAAACTGGTTCGACAATCACATGATGGCTTCACAGTCACGGCTTCGGAATAGGGAATGCTCGCATAAGCTTTCTCAGCTTTCCCGAACAAGCAAAGACTCTTCCCTGAAATCAACAAAGGCTTCTCGTAGGCTGGGGTTACATGCATGGAATTAGTCAGAATCAGACACAAACATTCGAGTCACAGGGTCTCATGAAGGTTCTCTACAGAAGTCGGGCTAGTCATACTTCTCAGAGCTCTATACGCGTTCAGACAATCCGGTGGAATGGGAATGGAACCTTATCACAACTCACCCTGGCCGTTTTATTCGCATGCACCAGGGTTGACACTTGTCACCCATGGAACTGCATGCGTTCCACCATCACACGTTCCTCCCACCACTTGGGAATTCACTTGTCCTTCCAAAAGGACTTAGGATAAAAACATATGATGCAAATATATTTTGGACTAATATTAAAATATTATTCCCAGGCTTAAGCCCCCCTAGGCTTAGCCCCTAGGCTCAACACTTAGCCCCTTTCCCACCTTCTAGCCCCTAATTCCTTTCCCACTCTGTGGATGCTCAGTCCCCCTTCACTCATTCATCGTGTTCGGTCTGCACCTGGTTGTGTTTATATTTTATTAAGTGTTCTGCATGATTACATATAAAACAACAGGCTCCTAACCTTCAATACTCAGGCTCCCTGTCCTAACAACACATTAGCCTCCAGCTTATGAAAACATGGCTCACCATCCTATAAAACATGATTACAATTCCTTTCCAAACATGGTTTACAACGGGGCTCGGCCTTGGGGACACTACACGAAAGCTCTTAGCACCATTTGTTTATGTCTGGCAGATTAGGTTCTATTTAATATCGTAGGAGAGGATACAACATCAGGCTTATGGAGCAAGCTGGAAAGTGTATACATGACAAAGTCCTTGACAAGCAGAATCTACTTGAAGAGATAGTTGTACAGTTTGCGGATGAAAGAAGGTACAAAAGTTGTTGCCCATTTAAATACTTTCAATACCCTTATAGTTTAATTGACTAGTATGGAATTTAAACTCGAAGATGAGGACAAGGCTATTACACTATTGTGTCTGTTGCCTAAGTCTTGGGATAATCTAGTCACCTCTATTATCTTTAGCTCAATAGATGTTTTAGATTATGACTCTGTTGTGGGAGTTTTGTTGGTTGAGGAGATGAGGAGAAAATCCAGTAAAAAAACCTCAATATCGGAGGCGATGTTGATTAGAGGTTGAACCACAGAGAAGAATGAGAGAAGTTATTTTCGATCTAAGTCAAGACAGAGAAAGGGTAAAGAAAAATGCTGACACTATGGAAAAACGGGACATCTCAAGAAAGATTGTTGGAAGAGAAAGGAATCTAAGGAAAACTCTATGAAGGAAGCACATTTGACTGTAACAAATTCAGGTATAATTGATCAAGTTTTATCTGTTTCTAATCATTTACAATATCAAGAAGAATGGAAGTTAGATTCAAGTGTTTCCCACCACATGTGCTCACATATAAATTGGTTCATTTCTTACCAATCTGTCGATGAGGGTGTAGTGTTTATGGGAAATGTTATTCGTTGCAAAATTGTTGGGGTTGGCAGTATTAGAATCAGGATGTTCAATGGTATTGTTAGGGAATTAGTGAATGTTAGATATGTACCAAAGATTAAATCAAATTTGATTTCATTAGGAGTGTTGGATTCTTGTGGACATGAGTATACAGGTCAAGGTAGAGCTCTCACAGTGTCGAAAGGTAATTTAGTAGTGATGAAGGCAATAAAGGTTGATAACCTTTATAAGCTGGAAGGCAGTAATGAAGTGGCATCTGATGTGATAGATGTATCTTCTTGTTTATGGCAGAAGCATCAAGGTCATAAGATCAAGAAATAATTGCAGGTACTGGTAAGAGGTAAATTAGTTCCAGACTTAAAATCTTTGTTTCTGAATTCCTTCTTGTTTTATATCTCTGCAAGTTATGATGATGGTATAAAGGGATGTTGCGTGTGGGATCCTACTTCTCACAAGGTCATCATTGACAGAGCTATTGTATGTATGTAACAACCAAAAGGGTTGATTCAATATCGCAACAGTAAATTTATTTGCATGCTAGGTAATTCATTGTATGGCCTATTGGTACCTAGGCAAATATACAAAAAGTTTGAATCCTTCATACTGAGTCATAATTTTTCAAAGGGTAGGAATGACTATACAGTTTATAGTACATTCACAGTCTTGATGTTCTTTGTTGATGATATGCTTGATGCAAGTCGAAGCATGGATAAAATCAGTAAGAAAATGACTCAGGTGGACAAGACAATTCCGATGAGGGATCAAGGAGAAACAAAACAAATTAAGGGCATAGAAGTACATAGAGATGGTAATGTTAAACTATGGTTGGAGTTCAGAATGAACATTGTAAAACTAGTTTTTATCCCTCTTGCTTTCCATTATAAGTTTTCTTCAAGTATAGGGCCTATCTATAAAGAAGAAAAGGTTATGTCTCATGTAAGTTTAGTAGGAGATCTGTTGTATGTGATGAAATGGTTAAGACCAAATGTTTCACATGCTAATGATGTT
>JZKD02S0101249.1:49365-82945 GCA_000966675.3 Picea glauca
GAACTGTCTTTATCTTTGTTCCTCACTACAAACACAAGCAATGAATGGAAACAATATTCGCCTCACACACCTCCAAACACATTGCAATATCTTGAGTGCTGGAAAAATGGAGACAGAGGAAGAAAGAAGTGGCTCCCTTCATGCGGATCTGTTTAGAAGATACTCTCCTCACACGAAAAATTTATGAGTGACGATATTGGTCAGGAAAATAATAAGAAAATAATCGAACATGCAAATAATCGATTGTGCTCCTAGAATGATCAGATCGCACTCAAGAAGAGATAATTTTGTGTTCGTGGGCTCCAATGCATAGATAGAAACGATAGAAGAGATATCAATGATATCAGAGATAGATATTGGTTCAATACAGGCGATAGCAACGCCGATTCACTCGTCCACCTAAATCCATCAAACGCTCACAACACGATACTTTAACAATAAAACACCTTCTTTTCAATGGCAGTTACAATCAATAGCTGTGGCAACCCTATTCACTAGGCAGCGACCCAATATCAATCAACAGTCTGCGATACAAAGGTTCAAGAAAGGTACAAGGGGTACAATCTTTCTTCACAAACAACATCACACAACACTCTCCTCCAACACTGTACGCAAGCAGGGAGTCACGCCCAGAGTGCCCACCCTTGACGCTATGATACCATGATAAAATGGAAGAGTATAGTATAATACACAAATACTCAATTACTGTAATATCAATACATTGGACTCTATTATATAGAGTACACAGGTTGTTATCAGATCTAACTTATTCTAAATATAAATGGAGAGGTTGAGATATTCTCTCAATCACATACACAAAAAGGATCTCACAAATACAACTCTATAACAAACTATTAAGAATATGATCACACAACTCACGTAGAGATTATCTCTACTTCTCAATACATTAGCAAGCATATTAGACAAGTAGGAATTATATATTCCAACATCAAGGCATCAACATTGCACGCCCTTAGAAAGGACCTCAAATATGTGACCAAACCCCCCAACTGATATGAGGAAGAAAAAGACACCAACACCTTCCATAAGGACCCTGATCTGAGTATACACCAAAACCTGAACAAACCATCATCACCGGAGAAAGGAACTACAATCATGAGTGGGAAACCCACAAAAAAACCTTGTGGAGAGTAGACAACATTGAAATCATCCAATGAAAACCCAGAAGGAGGATGGAACATGTTAGAGCGACAAACCCTGAATAATGAGAGAACAAATTAAAATCTTTGCTTCTAAAACTTTGAAACTATAACCATGGAGCATAGGGTGTACTAGCATAGAGAGGGCGATCCAAAGGAGACAACAAAGACATCTTCCAAAAGAAAGGGGCCACCCATAGAAAAACAGAGTACAAAAGATAGGCCTCATAAAAAAATCCACCATATGTGGAGGTGCCATGCTATTTATGAGTCTTGACCCCGTAGCGTCATTGTTACTCTCGGGGGTCAGCTGTACTAGATACCAGACGTAGTTTTGACTGTTATCCATCAAAAACAATGCCACAAAGTAATCTCTCATACTACAAAGTTTAGCCTCTTCACAATCAGATCAGAAGGTGAACAAAAGGACATTGCAACAAATGCAGCCTTAACCCAAGACCTTTCTATCCAGCAGAAGGAGATTGACAAGATTGTAGACGAGTACCAAGATGTTCTTTCTGCACCTACGGGGGTGTCTCCACACTCCCCAGTCGAGCAAGGTTATAACATAACCATTCATACTATTCATTTTGCATCTTCACCCACAAATTCCTCCCACACTCATGTAGATCATGCAGCTATATTGGTTGAACAAATCCAACCCCTCCAACAATAGGTTCATGACATCCTTCAACAAGCTAAGCAGGATAACTTCTTTAGCAAGGCAAGCAATGCACCAAGCTTTAGATTTAGCAGAAGTCTCCCCATATTGCAAGAGAACTTGACTCAATGGGGACCATTGCTTCCTAACGGGGGTGGAATGATCCAGATGGATCCCAGTGGCCATCCACCTCTTCCACTGAATCACCATTTTGAGCCTGTGGTTTTGATAAACCATGATATTCACCCTTTTGATGGGGAATGGAATGTAATGTCATCTTCATTTGTTAATTACATGCATCATTTAATGATTTCCTAGTGGTCATATGTACATGCATACAACATAGCGTTAATGCACTAGATCCCATTAGAACTCTGCAGTTAAGCACGCTCAGGCTAGAGTAGTACTCGGATGGGTGACCAGCTGGGAAGTCATAATATTTTGCATTCCTATGGCATTTTATAAACTTAGTCTGATTTATCCCACATGCATCATGGGAATTGTTCTCCTCTCACTCTCTCATATATAATTGAGGTGAAGGAGTCCCTTTAATCATGCAATGGAGTGTGATGTAAAGCTTCTTGTGAATGAACCATAGCCAACATCTCTTTCTTTTTAGAGATAAGCTACCCCATTTTTCTAGTTTGTGTTTTATATTATTTTTCTATCTTATTCAGTAATGGAAGTTGGATTTCATTGTATTTTTGTGTTCTCTCCTATATTTTTATGTATTTCATTGTTATATCTCGGTTATATTTGTTCCTTCATTTTGTTCTAAAAATAATCTAGATCAACTTGATTGTGCATTGCAAACTTGACTGTGTGTTGCAAACTAAATTGAAGCAGTTTACAACAAATTAGTACACAACAAAATTGTATTTTCATCATAACTTTTAAATGTTAATCTGGGTCCTTCTAAAATGTTTTTTGGAGATGAATAATAATAGCATTGAATTGTTGAGCAAAAATCATCCCGAATGAGTTTAGTTTTTTGGAGAAAAGTTGAAAACATCACCTACGGGAAAGTTTGCAACAAATCATGAAATTGCGCTGCAAACTCTAACAGTCTGATAAATCCGAGCTGTAGGAGGGATGCCATCTGTCTGAGGAGGTTTGAATGGGTTCTCATAGATCATTTAGACACTAAGGGACACTTTTACCTAATATTAAACTCCACTAAATATCCATGCAATGAGCTGGTTGTAGTTTCATTTATTCTAAAAGAGAGTTTCCAGGAATCAAGTCCAATTAGTTGGATTTTTTGTTTGCCACATATATCTAAGGAACAGAATACAATGCATGGAGTAGGTTGTGACCTCCTAGAGATATTCTTGATGCAATTTTCTATTTAATGGGTGAGAGGACTCCAAAAATAGGGGGAGAGCTCAAGATAGATAGAGGGGAAGTTTAGTTATGTATGTTGATTTGTAGCCCTGCTGGGCATATCATAATGTAACATTTTTTCCAATAGAGATTCATGAGATTTGTTACTATTAGATTGTGTTTTCTTTATTTTACATTTTACATTTTCATATTGCTTGAATGAATTTAAGGCATTGAGGATCAATGGTTGTTCATGGGTATGATATTCATGAGCTGCAAAGAATTTGCAATGATTGTCTTCTTTCATGATTTTTGTTCAAGTATTATTTTTATCATTTTGCAAAGAGGATCATTGCTTGATGGATATTTCTTCTTAGTGTTATCCATTTTGTCTCGTAGGACACTTGATTTCCATTGATCTTCAAAATTTTATGACTCCATTCTCAATGCAATTTCTTTCCAGACAATATGTTTCTCTCTTTCTTATTCTTTCTTGCTAATCCACCAACTATAAAATTGATTTAATTATTCAAATTCTGATGGGTTTTAGGCTTACACCTACAAGAGTCTAGGTGTGACTTTTAGTGCTAGCAGGATGTTAGATGGGTAGAGAGGTATTGTTTCATGGTTTCCATTTTTTCATATATGGAGGATTGCATATTGTTAATGATGGTGGCAATATTGGCACTGATTTGTTGCCTTCCTTCTGGGTCTCTTTGAAAGCAGACAACAAGGAGTTGACACAGGGTTCCAAGTCTTGGATATAGGTGTGGGCCATGATGAATGGGGAAAAAGGAAAGGGGTGGGTGGGACCACACATAAAATGGATTATGGGTGAAGGATATCATGATGATCAGGGCAATGAGGGGAATTGAATGGGGTAAGTTCGAAATAAGGTGGTCGGAAGGGGTTCAGGTGCACGATAATTTTTTTTATTGGAAGATGATAGGTATGACTAGGATCAGGGCATAGAGAGGAATCCAATGGGATAGGGATCAAATAATGGTGCCAGCAGGATCCAAATTTTTTTTCCTCCTATGGAGTTATACTCTGAGATGAAGAATATTGCAGTGTTGAAATGCCCAAATTCTTAATAGGAAGAAATGTGCAGTAATTTTGCAACTAGAATGTAAGAGGTAAGGTTACACGACACTAGATATTGTCTATTTTGTTTCCATCCCAAGGGATAGGCTATCCAATTTTTCTACAGATAAGGGTTTTGCTTGTGCTATATCTCTATGATATACATGCGGGGTCCAACAATATTACTCAACCCAATGATCCAAGTGGATATTGGTGGCCACCCACCTATTCCAAATTCCACTTGGCTCATCTTAACAATTTTCATTTCATCACGTTTCTCTATAATGGTGAAATCTCTTTGTAATTGTGGGTTTTCCATTTATGGGACTATCTTGAAGCCCTACACAACATCCATTTGGATATTGGTGGCTGCCCACCTATTCCAACTATCTTATTTTGGCAGTTTTCATGTCAGTACATCGTTTTGTACTTCTAGAGCCGTTTTGAGGCCCTAAACAACATTTTTTGGGCTTTCCATAGTCAAACTATTAATAGAGCCATAGTTTGATGCCATAATGTTTATTTCTTGAAAATACCTTTCCAATAGGCTATCACATGCCTAAAATGGATATCGTATGAAAAAATTATGACCTTGTGAAGTTGATGTACTAACTTACCCCAACGGGGCCCATGTGACTTTTGGCACTTCATCTCCTAGGTTTAGGTTTTTGGATGTCCAGGGTTTTGGAATTCATGTTTATTTTAAAAATTCCTTGAGAGCCTCATTGTTCTCATATTCTTGTGAATGAGCGTAATTGTCACATCTCTTCTCAATGATAAGATGCCACCATTTTAACGATTTCATTCACTCTGTATTTTTATAGTCTCTATACATTTTTTCATTAATAGAAATCATGTATTGTTGTATTTGTCTATTTTTGGAAATATTTGTGTTTATTTCATTATAATATCTCTTCTTTCATTTCGTTCCGAAAATAATCCATATCAGTTGTATTAGTGGAGGATTCTCTTTATCATTTTTCAGTGCATGCCCCCAATGAGGTCTGAGTATAACAAGTTGGGTATCGAACTTATCTCTCTTGAGGAAAATCACTCTTGCATTCCCAAGAAACCCTCCATGGAGGAAGAAAACAAAAATAGAGGAGTAGAATATTCTATTAACATGTTGCTTGAAGCAATATCTCACGCGATAGAGGGATGAAATGATGGAGAAATTTCCATACATCCTTCAACGCCTTTCGATAGAAACAGGCACATCCTCATCAAGTGACCACTTTCGAGGAACCTCTCCCTTCAAGTTACAATTTAATTTTTATATTCCCATATTTGAAGGTCAGATAGATGTGGATTCCCTAGAAAAATGATTAAATATACTAGAAGTTTATTTATCTCTTCACAATTTTTCCGACAAGGAAAAGATCACCTTCGCACTCCTCAAGGCTCTCCCCCATGTCAAACATTGGTTAGAAACTTACTCGGAGAAAAGTTCCACAAAATCATCTAGAATATATGTGGTCGAGCATGTTAGTAACATTTCTTTTTCGGGGCCCAAGGGGCCTTTCTGGTTAGTGAGTCACATGAGAAGTGCCCGAGCACAACACAAAAAGCCTTATTTCAGCCCCCCCAAGCAAGCGAGCGGGAAAAGTTTTGTCTTCAGTGGCCGAGACCCATCTACAAAGATAATCGACGACCATCGGGATTTCGGGGCTGTCAAGTCGCCCGAGATTTAGTGCAATATCTAGCCGCGTCGGTTTTCGGTAATCGCAAGTTCGAATGGTAAATATTTCATGTCACTTTGTATCGCAAAGCCCCGAGCCCTGACGCGCCGAAAGCTCCCAGGAGCTGGGACCCACAGTAGCGTCGGGTGAATTTGGGACCGTCTGTTTTCAAGGACGCATGGCACAAGATCTGGTCGTGTCAACATTTCGACATTCGGGAGATCGTGGGGTGAGAGTTTCATGTTGTTCAACATCGTGAAACCTTGAACCCCGATAGCGCCGAAAGCACCGAAGCTGGGGCCCGCGACATCATGAAGCATTTTCAGCCATCCATCTAAAGGGAACAATTGGCAGCAGATTAAGCCATATCGGCATATCGCTCATCACGATTTCGATCAGCAAGGATCAGCCCCTTCATATTCGCGAACGCCGAAAGAGACTTGGGAATAGGAACGTGGTCACAGTCCATCGTCACTTGGAGGAAGAAAGGAGTTGTGTAAAGAAGGCCAAGGCGCCGAGTTCAGTTACAGAGGGGATCATCGCGATCTCCAGGCGCCATCGGACCCCATCTCAATATTGTTTCCAACATTTGAGCAAATGAAGGCAAGAGTGGGTGGTTGAAACCTCCTTTCATTCATTAAGTGAGGGGAATGGAGGGTCTGGTGAGTCGCTTGCTCACAGAGGTCCGATGTATCGATTTTCTCAAAGTTTCCATGCTGAAGTCCTCTGCTCGATAGAGAAGTCTGCGCACACTAGCCAAGCACTTGATGGCTCAGCTAGCCTCCTTACAGGAGCCATGCATAGTTAAGGTGGCATTTAAAGAAAGATATCGGTACGAGTTTGACGGAAGGGACACCGAGCCTTGGGTGACTGGGCACGCCTCTGAGAGGTGAATTTTCCTGAGTATATATACTCAGTATTGGTATTTTTGTAAGCATCGATGGTTGAGCAAGACTCCCAGTTGTAAAGACTTTAATGAAGAATTGTGTTCTGTTTATTTGTGGACTCTTGAGACTTCTTGCCTGATGAATGTCAGTTTCTTTCATGTCTTTGTATATACTGTATTAGATCAGCTCGGAATTGGAGGATCCAGTCGAGTTGTGACTGTTATAGGATGATGAATGTTGATCATTGTAATAGTTGTGTTGTTCTAAATAGTCCCTGTGAACTTCTCAGCACTGAACAACTTGGAATTGGCGGATCCAGTCAAGTCTTCCCTTCAATTTATTGAAGCCCTGAACCAAGTGGATCTTGTATTCAGAGTTTTTCCTCTACGAGCTACCGAAAGGCCTGTTGCCTGAGATAGTTTGTTCATTCTTCTCCCAAGTCTTCCGCCTGCCCATCCTTAAATCAACTTCCTGACTGAAGTTGGGTCAAGACCTCCTTTGTTCCTTGTTACCAGACATAGTTCCTATTTTGAAGCGATACCTGCTCGAGTCTCTACCCCATTTGATCGCCCATTTATCAAACCATGACATAAAAACTGATGGGCATTGGGCTCTGCTTCTGCAAGCAATCCAGGAGCGAATTCCAGCGCTAACATTTCTGGCGTCGTTGCCAGGGAAAAAAATGAAGATTTTCCCTAGGCCGAACGGCATTGAGCCTCTGAATCCGAAGGTGCATTGGATTATTGAAGCCTTTCAAGATTGCGAATACGCACCTGGTGACTCCATTGTGACGACTCCACTATGGCAGGCCTGCCTTTTTAATTGTGGCTTTCAGAGGTAGGCATACACGATCTCATCCACAACTACCTCTAGCTACACCTGAAACAGATCCAGAGGTGGTGCTCAGAAAGGGAAAGGCCTCTAAAGAAGAAGCGTCCATCACTGAACCAGGTAATCCACCATATCCTTCTGTGGGAGCTCCTTTTTCTCCTCCTCAGTTTCCCGATAGGCCTTCTTCTGCAGTTTCCCGTTTCCTAAATTTTGGGAGTGTTCCTGTCGAGTTTTCCTCTCTTGTTCTGGGACGGCAGGGACAATACCTTGTCACTCCCCCCTCCCCTGAAGTTGTACCCTGGCGTAGACCTAAGATCATAGAAGATTTCCCTACACCTATTTTAACCATTCCTGTGCAAAGAGGAGAACCCGCTGACTTGAGCTCGTTAGCCTTCTCCTTAAATCCCCCTTTGTTTCCTACTCCACTTCGAGACTCATTCTCAGTAACCCCTTTGAGAACTCCTTCTTCTCCACCTAATATTCCTATGGTTGGTGCTAATCCCCCTTTGAATATAATGGATGCCATAGTTGTTGCTAGGTATTCTCCCTTGATATTACCTCATCCCATGAATCCTTTCCCTGTTGGAGATTACTTGAAATATATGCCCAAGTTCACCGGGGAAAGGGACATAACTGTGGAAGAACACCTGGTTGCTTTCTATAGTTATGCAGACAACCTAAACATTGGAGATGAAGATGTCTAGATGAGGGTTTTTGTCCAGATCTTGGATGGTGAAGTAAGGAAATGGTTTAGAGGATTAGCTCCCAGATCTATTGCTGGAATTGAAGCCCTAGATAATGCTTTCCTGAGTCAGTGGGGAGATAAGAAGGACTTCATGTATTATATGACTGAGTTCGGGTATTTGAAGAAGATGGAAGGAGAGTCTGTCTCTGACTTCTCCAAAATATTCAATAAGATGTACAATAAGATTCCTAATGAAATAAAGCCATCAGAAGCCTCGGCCAAGATGTCCTATGCTAGTGCATTTGGACCTGATTTATGTCTTTTATTGAGAGAAAGAAGAGTCACCTCCTTAGCTCAAATGCAAGACGCAACCATAGAATTTGAACCCAATGTATTAGTAGCTGATAGATTGAGGAACGAGGCTGACGTGAGCAGGAGAAAGGGAAAATCCGAAGCCTCAACTTCTGGCCCATCGGTGCCCCACCTTCAAGTAGATGAACTGAACAAGATGGTGAAGTCTCTGTCTGCAGAGATGGAAAGAATGAAGGTAGAGAGGAGGCAAGCATACAAGGGCCCTCAGAGAACCGAAAACAAAGGAGGTTTTTGGAGGCCAAACAATATTTCTCCCCCGATGATGCAAAGAGACAGAGATGACCAGAAAATTCAGGCCCCTTTTCAAAACAATTTTGTGGCTGAGGAAGAAAAAAGGAAAACAGATAAGTTGGATCCTGAAATCCATTGCTTCGGAGACACTCCTCCTTTTCCTCATCTCACCCAATCATCATATGAGGAGTCCCTCATGGAAAATCATCTAAATGAACTGAGAAAAGGTTACAAGGCTAGTGGCAACCAAGGAAGATATGATCTGAGGTCTAAGAAGAGGACAGTAGCACCTAATATTCCTGAGAGGGAAGCAGAGAAGCCTGCTAATGAAATGGCAGACAGTCATAGAGGTAAGAAACACCAACCCCTCTCTCCCATAGTCCAGAGTCATGCTCCCGAAATAAGAGAAATTCTGAAGCTTGCATTCCCCTTTAATTCTAAGCATGAGATTCAAAAGATCAGGATCCTGGTGCCTCTAACTGAATTAATTAAACATGAAGGGTTCAAGAAACGCTTCTCTGAACTTCTACAGTATGAGACCCCATGCCTTCCCATAGACACCATCAATTTACAAGATGAAAAGCCTGCAGTTATCCTAGGTCATATGGTAGAAGACAGGAATGACTCATCCCCTCCCTTCTACACTTCCTTGAACATACATGATAAAGTACTGCACAATTTCTTGATGGATTCGAGAGCTTCTCACAACCTCATGCCCAAAACTATTATGGAGGAATTAGGGTTGGAAGTCACTCGAGCCTACCATGACCTTTATTCCTTTGATTCTAGAAAATTTCAGTGTCTAAGAGTTATCAAAGACCTGGTCGTGACCTTGTTTCAGTTGCCCATGAAAAGTGTGGTCATGGATATTGTAGTGGCCGATGTCCCCCCCAAGTTCGGTATTTTGTTATCAAGATCTTGGATAAAACGACTGGGGGGAACCTTGCAGATGGACCTCACATATGCTACTATCCCATTGTTTGGAGGAGAGCATAGAAGACTATACAAGGAAGCCCAACTGGCCTATATAATCAGCGATGAGGCTAACCCTACCAACCATCCCATTTTTTCCTTAGACACCGATTTAGGATCCAATGTGCTACAACTCACCAATGCTCCCGAACCTCCTCTTAAACTCAAAAAGAAACCCACCATTTCCCCTAAATTCCCCCCCTCTACCACCCCCATCTGGAAAATGTTCTTTGATGGAGCCTCTTCCAAGGAAGGCGCTGGAGCTGGGGTGGTTTTCGCGTCACCTTCTCCGGAAACCATATCTATGTCATACATATTAGAATTTGAAGCTACCAACAATGTGGCAGAGTATGAATCTCTCGTCCTGGGATTAAGAGCCGCAAAGGAAATGGGAATTCAGGAAGTAGCAGTTTTTGGAGATGCAGAGTTAGTGGTTTAGCAGATCAGGAACGCTTATCAGGCTAAGCATCCTCGACTCAGGAGTTACAAGAATGAGGTTTGGGACCTTATTGACAATTTATTCTCATCCTTTAATATTTCTTTCATCCCAAGAGAGGAAAACACCTTGGTAGATTCCTTGGCTACATCGGCTAGCAATTTCAAAGTACCCTTCCTGCCCAAATTCAGATATGATGTAGAGGTAAAATACAGGCCCTCCATACCTGACAACATCAAACATTGGAAGGTATTCGAGGATGATCTCGTGGTCAAGAGGTTCTTGGAGACTGTTGAGGAATTTTCAGAAATGCACATTGACCAAGACGTTGTCTCAGAGGAAGAGCTCGATGGGGGTAATTTTCTGAATAAGATTGCAGAGCGTGACATTGTACATCTTCCCAACAACCATATTCCCAGAGGACTGGTTCCTTTGGAAGGACTTTTTGCTAGAAATGATGTGTCCTTAAAAGGAGAAGTCTCGGAGGAGGATGCTAGTACTATTCAATGCAACATTGGGACCGAGAGTGAGCCCAAGTATGTCAAATTGTCAAGAAGTCTGACAAAGGATCAGAGGTTTGAATACATTGGACTTTTGAGAGAATTTGCGGATGTTTTCACCTGGACATACGAATACTTTAAAACATATGACATTTCTGTCATCGAGCATAAAATCCCATTAAAAGAAGATGCAAAGCCATTTAGGCAGAAGCTGAGACAGATCAATCCTATGCTGCTGCCTATCATGGAGAGGGAAGTGAAGAAGCTGCCTCAAGCTTAGATCGTTGTACCGCTGAGATATTCAGAGTGGGTGGCCAACTTGGTGCTAGTAAGGAAAAAGAGTGGAGAGATCCAGCTCTGTGTAGACTTCAGAAACCTGAACATGAGCTCTCGAAAAGATAACTACCCCTTACCAAAGATGGAACATATACTGCAGAGGGTAACAGGAGTTTCCAGGATGTCCATGATTGATAGTTTCTCTGGCTACAATCAAGTCTTTGTTCTGCCTGAGGACAGAGAAAAGACAACATTTACCACTCCATGGGGCACATTCATGTACGCCAAGATGTCGTTTGGATTAATGAATGCAAGGGCAACGTTTCAGCGTGCCATGGACATAGCTTTTATCGGGGAAAAGGATATATTTGTGGTTGTCTGCCTAGATGACATCACAGTGTTTTCAAAATCTGATAAAGAACACCGTTATCATCTCAGGAAGGTTTTTCTGAAATGTAGGAGTTTCGACATTTCATTAAATCCCAAGAAGTCTTCATTCGCCATGCAAGAGGGAAAGTTACTAGGCCACATAGTATCGGAGGAAGGAGTCAGGATTGACCCTAGCAGAGTTGAGGCAATACAAGCACTATCAATCTCGAGGTCCAAGAAGGAGGTCCAATTTCCTTGTTAAGATTAATTTTCTAAGGCAGTTTGTGCCTAACTTTGCAGAGGGAGTAAAGCTTATAACAACCATGTTGAGGAAAGGAAATGAAGTAAATTGGACTTCTCAATCACGACATTCCTTTGAGAAAATAAAGAAAGCATTGACTGAAGCTCATGTGCTTATCAGTCCTGACTACTCAAAGGATTTCCTTATTTTCTCCTTTGCCTCACCTGACACGGTGGCTGCTATCTTATTATAGAAAAGAAAGGATGGGCTAGAGTAGCCTATTGCCTATTTCAGCCGAGCATTGAGGGATGCCGAAGTCAGATATGAAAATATGGAGAAGCAGGCTTACGCATTGGTAAAGGCCCTCAAGGCATTTAGAATTTATGTCCTGCAATAAAAAATCATAGCTTATGTCCCCTCAGCTGCAGTTAAAGATATTCTCATTCAGCCTCACATAGACGGGAGGAGGAGAAAATGGATAGCTAAGATTATGGAATTCGATCTGGAAATAAGGCCCACCAAATTGATAAAAGGTCAAGGATTAGCCAAGTTGTTGGCTGAAGCAAGATGCCAAGATCTGGGGGTAAGTTTGATAAACAAATGTTTAGGAATTCCGCAGGGTCGGTCGTCTGAAAGATACCCTCAAAGGGAGCCCCCATTGGCTCGATGTCCTTGGTATAGGGATGTCATATATTTTTTGCAAGAATTGCGACCTCCAGACGACTTGCAAAGAAATAAAGAAAGATCTCTGAAGCTCAAGGCAGTCAGATACTGCCTGATTGATCAAGTGTTATACTGGAAAGACCCCCTGGGGGTGATTTTAAAATGCATGAATTCACAAGTGGCCGAAATGATCATGGCTGAATTTCAAAGTGGCTTGTGTGGAGGGCACCATTCTTGGAAGGCCACAGCCCACAAAATTCTTAGAGCCGGGTACTATTGGCCCACCTTGTTCTCTGATATCCATAGAGGAGTTAGAGCCTGTATCCAATGTCAAAAATTTCTAGGAAAGCAACAACTCAAGTCCTTGTCGCTAAATCCTGTGATCGTTTCAGGACCTTTCCAGCAGTGGGGCTTAGATTTCATCGGAGAAATTCACCCCACTTCTAGTGGGCAGCACAGATGGATCCTGACTGCTACTGATTTCTTTACCAAGTGGATCGAAGCTATCCCTACCAGGAGTGCTTCCCACACAGTAATTATTGGGTTCCTCGAAGGCCTCATCACAAGGTTCGGCTGCCCAAGTAAAATTGTCACTGATAACGCAGCCACTTTCGGGTCTGAGCCATTAGCCAAGTTCTGTGAGAATTTTGAAATCAAACTGGTTCACTCCACTCCATATTATCCACAGGGCAACGATTTAGCAGAATCCTCCAACAAGAGTCTGATAAGGATCATCAAAAGATTGTTGGAAGACAACAAGAAGGCCTAGCATTCAAAACTAAAATTTGATCTGTGGGCCCATCGAGTAGCCACAAAGAGGTCTATCGGCGTCTCTCCTTTCCAATTAGTCTATGGAGCTGAGGCTGTTTTCCCCTCTCATTTAGCCATTCTTGTAGCAAAGTTCCTCCAGGACCATCAGGAGGAGTCTAATGACATGATCAGAAGGATTCATTAGCTAGTGGAAGTCTAGCAGGTCAGGGAGCAAGCAATGGACAAAATTCAGGACCATCAACAAAGAATTAAACAGGTTTTCGATAAGAAGGTCAAAAAGGAAGGCTTTCGGACAGGAGACCTGGTGATGAAATGGGATGCTCCTAAGAAAGACAAGGGAAAACATGGCATATTTGAAGCCCTATGGATCGAGCCATTCAAAATCTCTGAGGTTTTTTCAAATAACACATATCGGCTGCAGGATTTGGAGGGTGAAGAAATTTTCGGCGGCCCAGTGAATGGGCATTTTCTTAAAAAATATTTTGTCCGAGCCATCCATGGCTCCTATGTTTTGTAAATATTGTCCTTTCTGTTCTTGGTTTTACTTTTATTGTTTCGGCTTAGTAAATGACTCCATAACCCAACAACAAGGCACTAGAACTTCAAATGAGTCCTTAGAGCATCACATGATGACTCTATCCCCCATGGAGCCTAATGTTAGTAACATTCCTTGTCCGGGGCGCAAGGGGCCTTTCTGGTCAGCAAGTCGCATGAGAAGCACCCGAGCACAACAAAGAAAGCCTCATTTCAGTCCCCCCAAGCATGTGAGTGAGCAAAGTTTTGTCTTCAGCGGCCGAGACACATCTACAAAGCTGATCGACGACCATCGGGATTTCGTGGTTGTCAAGTCACCCGATATTTAGTGCAAGATCTAGCCGCGTCGATTTTCGGTAATCACAAGTTCGAATGGTAAAGATTTCATGTCACCTTGTATCACAAAGCCCCGAGCCCCGAAGCGCCGAAAGTGCCTAGGAGCTGGGACCCACAGCAGCGTCGGGTGAATTTGGGACCATTCATTTTCAGGGATGCGTGGCACAAGATCTAGCCGTGTCGTCATTTCGACATTCGGGAGTTTGTGGGGTGAGAGTTTCATGTTGTTCAACATCACGAAACCCCGAACCTTGACAGCGCCGAAGCTGGGGCCCGCGACATCACAAAGCATTTTCAGTCATCCATCTAAAGGGAACACCTGACAGCAAATTAAGCCATCTCGGCATATCACTCATCTTGATTTCGATCAACAAGGATCATCCCCTTCATATTCGCAAACGCCAAAAGCGCCTTGGGAATAGGCACATGGTCACAGTCCATGGTCACTTAGAGGAAGAAAGGAGCTGTGTAAAGAAGGCCAAGGTGTCGAGTTTAGTTATAGAGGGGATCATCGCGATCTCCAGGCGCCATCGGACATGATCTCAATGTTGTTTCCAGCATTGGAGTAAATGAAGTCAAGAGTGGGTGGTTGAAACCTCCTTTCATTCATTAAGTGAGGGGAATGGAGGGTCTAGCGATTTACCTACTCATAGAGGTCCGGTGTATCGATTTTCTCAAAGAAGCCATGCCGAAGTCCTCAGCTCGACAAAGAAGTCTGCGCACGCTAGCCGAGCACTTAATGGATCAGCTACCCTCCTTACAGGAGCCATGCATAGTTAAGGTGGCATTTAAAGAAAGATATCGGTATGAGTTTGACGGAAGGGACATCGAGCCTTGGGTGACTAGGCATGCCTCTAAGAGGTGAATTTTCCTGAGTATATAGACTCAATCTTGGTATTTTTGTAAGCATCGATGGTTGAGCAAGACTCCCAGTTGTAAAGACTTTAATGAAGAATTGTGTTTTGGTTATTTCTGGACTCTTGAGACTTCTTGCCTGATGAATGTCAGTTTATTTCATGTCTTTGTATATACTGTATTAGAGCAGCTCGGAATTGGAGGATCCAGTCGAGTTGTGACTATTATAGAATGATGTATGTTGGATCATTGTAACAGTTGTGTTGTTCTAAACAGTCCCTGTGAACTTCTCAGCACTGAACGACTTGGAATTGGAGGATCCAGTCAAGTCTTCCCTTCAGTTTCTTGAAGCCCTGAACCAAGCGGATCTTGTATTCAGAGTTTTTCCTCTACGAGCTACCAAAAGGCCTATTGCCTGAGATAGTTTGTTTATTCTTCTCCCAAGTCTTCCGCCTGCCCATCCTTAAATCAACTTCCTGACTAAATTTGGGTCAAGACCTCCGTTGTTCCTTGTTACTAGACATAGTTCTTATTTTGAAGCAATACCTGTTCGAGTCTCTACCCCATTTGATCGCCCATTTATCAAACTGTGACATAAAAACTGATGGGCGTTGGGCTCTTCTTCTGCAAGCAATCCAGGAGCGACTTCCAGCGGTAACAGAGCCCACTTGGGATTTTTTGTGGATGTGGTCAAGGAACAGTATTACCTTGTTGATAACTATGAAGACCAATACATGAGATGGACCATAGTGCGACAAGAGAGGGGACAGATAGTGTGAGATTTCACAAATGCTTTCCCTACCTTTCACACCATGCTGGGTATCAAAAACTTCGAGCGACATCTGGTTCTGAAATACCATGGGGCTCTACATAGGTACATCCAAACTGAAATGGATTTCCTAAACATATAATTACTTGGAGTTTCCTATCAATATGATGTCAAAATAGAGCATAAATTTAGGCACCAGAACAAATGGGAGTTTGGGTCTTCAAATACAAAACAAACATAACATAATAAATATGACCCTAACCAACAACCTCCTAACAAATACTCCAATACAAATGAAAATAAGGGTAACAAAAAGATGAAGAATGACACTGGGAAGTGGTGCCACTTCTACAAAATCCCCTGGCATAACACTGATGAATGTCGCTAAAAAATGTCATTGGTGGCCGAGATCAAAGACAAGGATCCAAACCCTGATTCAGAATATGATCCAGAAAATAATGAAAAAAAGAAGATCACCGATGCAGACTCCACTGCTACCGTTGTGAATGCAAAAATTCAACCAGGAGAACCACCAGATACTGAAGAGAGGGAGCACCTCTTCCATTCACATATGTGTTTTAATGAGACCCATTTCATATATTTCTTGATAGTGGAAGCCAGAAGAACCTCATCTCAGCTGAGATCTTCAAACAATTGGGGTTTTTGACAACACCACACCCACATCCTTACAACATCAAGTGGATTTACTAGTGACGAGATCTCTGTGTCAGCCAGCAATGTTAACTATTCGATGGAATACATCCCTTCAAGGATGAGATAATGTGTGATGTTTCCCCTATTGATGTCTGTGATTTTTTTTTGGGCCAACCATATATGTGGAAACGTCATGCTTTTTAAGAGTCTCAACCATGTAGTGTCATTATTACTCTTGGGGGTCATCTCTATAGGATACGAGAGGTAGTTACAACTATTGTTCAATCAAAATAGTGCAGCAAGGTAATCTCTCATAATGCCAAATTTAGCCTCTTCACAATATTTTCAAAGGATGAATAGAAGGCCACTGCAACCACTACAGCCTCAACGCCTTCTATCCAGCAGAAGCAGATTGCAGAAGGAAAAGAATATATGTATTCTTTGCCTACTATGGTTCTTTAACAATTCCCTGTCAAACCAAGATACAAAAGGTTTGTGGAACAAATTCAAACCCGCCAAGAATAGGTTCGTGATAACCTTCCACAAACCAAGAAATGCAACTTCTCCAGCAAGGCAAGAAGCTCACAAAGATTCAGATTCAACAAATGATTTCCCCGGGACCTCAATGCAATGGATACCATTGCTTCCTAGAGGGAGGGCTGATCCAGGTGGATATTGGTGGCCACCCACCTGTTCCAAATTCCACTTGGTTCATCTTGATATTTTTCAGTTCAACACATTTCTCTGTAATGGTGACATCTCTTTGTAATTATGGGTTCTACACTTTCGAGGTTGTATTGAATCCCTACACAACATCCAGGTTTATATTGGTTGTCTCCCACCTATTTCAACTGGGTTATTTTGGAAGTTTTCATGTCATTGCATATTTTTGTACTTCCGGGTCCGTTTTGAGGCCCTAAACGACAATTTTTTGGCTTTCCACAGACAAACTATTGACAAAGTCAAATTTTGATGGCATAATGTGTAGTTATCAAAAATACATTTCCAACCAATAGGCTATCACATGCCTAAAACAAAGATCGTATGAAAAATTTATGACCTCGAGAAGTTGATGTACTAACTTACCCCAATGGGGCCCACATGAATTTTGACACTTCATCTCCTAGGTTTAGGTTTTTGGATATCTATGGTTTTTTCATTCATGTTTATTGTAAAATAGCCTTGAGAGCCTCATTGTAATCGTATTCTCGCGAATGAGCATAGTCATCACATCTCTTCTCAGAGATAAGCTGCCACCATCCTAGCAAATTCATTCACTCTGTATTTTTATAGTCTCTATACATTTCTTTCATTAATAGAAATCATGTGTTGTTGTATTTCTCTATTTTTGGAAATATTTGTGTGTATTTCATTGTGGCCTACACTATGCCCTTAGTTGTACTACCTAACTACCTAGGTACTAGAGAGTATCTTCTTGAGTGTTGTTCTCAGTGGCACTATAACACTCAGGTGGTCGATTGGTTTATCTATGGAAGTCTTCAAGATATCTAGGTTGATCTGTGTACAAGTGTTGTCTAATGCACTACCACTCAAAGGGGTACCAACAAGGGTAACAAGGGTGGCCAACAATGTGCACTTAAGTACCACTTGTATTTCTTGCGTGTATGCTTCCTCGATCGTGGATTTATGCGTTGAATGACAGATCTTTGTAGCTCTAAGACGTTGAAATACGTCTCTACCCTGAAAAAAAAAAATAACCCACAATTTTCTACCAAGGAAAGTGCTTTGATACCACTTGTAAGGTATGAGATATATTATAATAGTTGAAAACATAAATATTGCAAAGAATAACAATGAAACAACATAATAGATGAAACCACAACATCAAAATAATACCTTTACTGATAGAAAACAATGTTCACTTGCCTCTTTGAAGGGAAAACCTCCAACATAGGAGCGCTCTACTAAAATAATTCTCAAGACAAAACTTCTCATACCCTTGACTCTTATTTATACTAAATCTATCTACCAAAAGAACAATCTAGAGGAAGATCTTTTAGAAGAGGAAGCTTCTATTAGGTATTCGTACATTTGACGTATTCTTCCTTATTACTAGGTTTTATTAATATTGGCCTTTATTATAGGGAAAATATATTATTCTACCCGCGTGAGGGGTTCGAGAGGTTAGGTCGCTAACACAAAAGATCACTAGTTCATAAGATAGATAATCAATGAACGAGTATGTGAATTTACTTGTGAATGACTCCTTTAGGTGCTTATATACTTTTTCTCTAGTTAACTCCTCTCCTTAATTTATGGCTTCTAGGTTTTTCTTGTTACAACAACTTTACCCTTTCATTAAGGACTTATAACAAAATAAGGGTTTCTTTACCACTTACCACACCCCTTCAAAAGGTTTTGTCGACATAACTCATTGAAGGAATTGATTGATGTACTATAGCCCTTCAAAAGGATTTCTCACATTGTCAGTTGGAAAAATTAAGCCAATTAGAAATATGTTTTGTGAGATATTTCATATAGCGGCCTCACATGACGTCGCTGGATTTTGTTGTGGAAAACATTGTTTTCAAAGATACCATATTAGAGTTATAAACAATATTATTGATGTTAGTATATCAAGTAATTTTGTATACCATATTAGAGTTATAAACAATATTATTGATGTTAGTATATCAAGTAATTTTGTATACCATATTAGAGTTATAAACAATATTATTGATGTTAGTATATCAAGTAATTTTGTTTGGCAATATCTATTATTCTTGTCTATTATTTTTGTTATTAGAAGAAAAAGTCAAACTGTTGACAAAGTCAAATTTTGATGGCATAATGTGTAGTTATTGAAAATACCTTTCCAACTAATGGGCTATAACTTTCCTAAAATGAAGATCGTATGCAAAATTTACAACCCCGAGAAGTTGATGTACATCTTCATACGATATTAGGTATTCTTACATTTTAATTATTCTTCCTTATTACTAGGCTTTATTAATATTGGCCTTTATTACAAAGAAAATATATTATTCTACCTACGTGAGGGGTTAGGGAGGTTACGTCCCTAACACAAAATATCACTAGTTCAGAAGATAGAGAATCAATGAATGAGTGTGTGAATGTACTTGTGAATGACTCCTTGAGGTGCTTGTATACTTTTGCTAGGTAACTCCTCTCTTTAATTTAGGGCTTCTAGGGTTTTCTTGTTACAACAAATTTACCCATTTATTAATGAATTATAACCAACCAGGGGTTTCTTGACCACTTGTTTCAGGGTTACAACTTCACAAAGGGATATCTCCCTAACCGTGAGGAACTACGTGGCATTCCACATATCTTCAGAAACGAAATGACGAGTACTGTCCATCTATGAGTGTCTTTATGGCATTTACTTTATCTTTCCTGTACATATTCCTCATTCAACTCCGATTACCAAAACCATACCGTCGGTGCTTATTCAAGGATTGACATCAATGACAACCAACTATCAACAGAGCCAAACCCTTAAGAAATATCCTTGTGAAAAAGGGATCAAAAACCTCCTGGGGGTTTGTTCTTCAGTTCCTATGGTTTGGTGGATTTTTAAAACCATTAAATAAATTGACAAACTAAAGGAAAACATGCACCCTAAAAAGCACACACAAGAAGCAAACAAAGTACTAAAAGCAGGGGAAAATTTTAAAAATGACTAGTGCAAAAAATACATGGAAATATGCATTGGGAAGTGGCAGAAAAAGGTCAAAATCCTACATAAAAGTCATAAACAAGGATCATGAGTAAAACCCAGATCCCTAGTGGAGTTTCCCTTATGTTGGTGAAAATACTTAGCAAGGGTAAGCAAATCAACAAACTTTTTGGTTGTGTCAAAGCTACATAAAAAAGTGGGTTAGAAAAAAAGAAACCCTAGTTTTCTATTAAGAAAATATCTTCAGATCTATGTTATTGACCAATAAAAATGCATGCAACATAAAAAATACCCGAACAAATAGAGATGTAAAGAATAAATATGATATAATTCCCAATAACCATAGTACATAACAATACACCTATGATGGGACTAGTGAAGAAAATAATCTCCTAGTGGTTCTTCTTCTTTCCCGTATGTGTGGAAAAATAGCTAGGTTTCTCCTCTTGGCTAAAATTAACAATGGAAAATGGATCTAAAAAGATAGTGGAAATGTTGACAACATTTTTGTACTCTGAAGGTAAAATCTCTATGGAAATGGAATGGATCACTTTATTTTATAGGCAGAATAGTGGTTATCCTTGATATGGTAAAAATAATAAAACATATTATTTCACCAAATAAATTTGTGTCCACTTATTGAATTTTACCTTTTATTTAAATAAAATAAAGGGGTGAAAAATCATAAAATGGGATTGCGACTTTAGTTGAGTGAAAATAACATTATTAAAAGAGTTTTTCTAAGCTATGTAAGGGAAAATGGTGTGAAAGTGTGTATTGTCAAGGGATACATGGAATATGATGGTGCGTATCGATAAGGCTTAGATTTTTAGGCTACATGTGCAAATCAATGGTGATAAAAATCTTAGTATCCGATGGTCTCCAATAGTGTCTCTTGTATTTTGATACCAATGGTCATGGATACAATTATTGCTATCACTACTCGGTAGATAAGATAAAAAAAGATTGGTAGGGAATGTAGATGTAGAATGGACAATATACATATAAGAACTCTCACTTAATGCAATATGGAAATCTCACCACATTTACCATAAATTCAACATCATGCCATCCAATGCAGAGGATCCCATGGGCTATGTGAATATTAGCAACACTTCTAAAATATCCAAAATCTCCTTCACTTGAAGGTGGAGAGTCATGCTACATTATGTATGCCAAATGCAAAGAATAAAGAACTATATGGTTCTTCGGTTGTTGAAAAAAATCATCATCATGTGAGTGACATCCTTTGAAAACACACCTCTATCACAATTCATCCCAAGGACCTCTCTACAACCACTTAATGATGTTTATGGGATCATAAGTTTGTGGATTGGTAGGTAATGACGAGAAGGTAAACAATCTTTATTTTACTTTTAGATGAAATAAAAATGATTTTTTAAATATGTAGTGGTTAATGGTCAATTTGTGAGGATGCATATATGTAGATTAAAGAAATATCCTATAGGATTAAATTTTCATAGTGTTCTTAAATTCTTCAAGAATTTTCAAAATGATAGATTTTTTGTTTACTCGTGAGTGGATTAAGTTAAAACAATAAATTTTCACCAGTAATAATAATAATAATAATAATATATTTTTAAAGTCTAAAGTCTAAGGAGGTATACTTACCCTACCCTCCTCTGGATTTGAACTTGTGACCTCCAAGGAGGAAACCACTCGGGTTCAATTCTGTGATGAGACTATGGCCCATTATGACAAGTCTCCAAAAATAGGTGTCCTTGATCCAGATTATTTTTGGCACGAAATGAGAGTGGAGATATAATAAAGAAATGCACAAAGATATCGTGGATATCCAATAATATAACAGAAATGTATCAGATATGTAACCATAAACACAAAGATACAATAATACACAATTTTCTATTAATGAGTGAAAATGTACAAAGACCTTAAAAATACAGAGTGAAATACTCGCTAGAATGGTGGCATCTTATCTCTGAGAAGAGGTGTGTTGGCTACTCGCATTCACAAGAATATGATTGTTACAATGAGGCTCCAAATTCCTTTTTAACATAAGTAAAATCTAAAACCCTAACCCTAGAAGATGAAAAACCAAAAGGTTTGTAGGCCCCGATGGGGGTAGTTGATATGTCAACTTCCCAGGGGCATAAATTTTGCATATGGGGGTAGTTGATATGTCAACTTCCCAGGGGCATAAATTTTGCATACGATCTATGTTTGGGGCGCTTGATACACCATTGGAAAGGTCTAACCGAGAATAACGATTTTTTACTGGCCCCAGTTTGTGCCCTTCAAAATCACGTGGGCCCCAAATCCCCAAAAAACATCGTTTGAGGCCTCAAAACGACCCCATAAGTTTGGAACCCGAACAACTGCCGAAAAACTGCCAATATGGAAAACTATTTTTCGAGCTTGTGGAATAGATGGGTGGCCACCAATATCCACCTAGATCAGTCTCGCTTGTGGACATCTTGTTCCTTCCTAAGTGATACTTTTCCTAAGTCACAATATTCCTAAGTCCTAAGTTTCCTCCTAGGCGTCAAAACAAATAAAGAAGGAAACGCATGCTCTTAACCATTAGGCCCACTCAGGTTGTATTAAATTTGATTTTAAAGTCACAACCAAGCACACCAAATTGGTCTATGAGACCCCTTGTTTGTGGGACAATCATTTATGTTAGAAAAACAGGACCGTGGAGCAATAAAATAAAACAAATGAAGAAACAAAACACAGAAGACACACAATACAAGAGAGACACAAATTTACATGGTTCACCCAGTGTGGGATATGTCCACCAGAGAAATTGCCAGGTCCTTCCTTTATTATTATCTAGCAAATGAAGGGATACAAGCTACAACAAAACCCATTGTAACTTCATCTTCTTTCTCTCACAGTCTCCTCTCTCAGAATACAATATTCCCCCTCATCCATAGACACAATACATTTCCCTCATAAAAGAGGGTTTCCTTCTAGGGAAAAAAACCCTAACATAATCTCTACTGTTAGATCTGCGACCTTATAATGAACGGTCCATATTTACAATGAAATTACAATATACTTTTACAAGGCAATTTTTGCTTCAGGGGCTTTGCCCCCGAACCCCCATTGGGGAACGCTGCTCCCGAACCCCCATTGGGGGCCCGCTTGCCCCCAGACCCCCTAGCCCGGGGGATACCCCCCCTGGACCTCGCAGAGCGGGTACCCCTCCTCTGCACTCCCCCGCGTGGAAGAGTGTACATACTTCTGAGGTGTAAATACTTCATGGGGTATAAACAGGGCTGAAAGCAAGGACTTCTGAATCAGGAAAATAATCAGGCTCCACAACCAACAATTTAGAATTTAAAAAAAACAAAGAAAAATTGGTAAACATATCCTTGGGAAGATAAAGAATCTCAATGCCATTTAAAACATTTAGAGAACTACTAATAATAATTAGATATTTTTATCATAGAAATAATTTTTCATTGATCACATGTTAATATTCCATAATTTGATTATAATAGAAACATTTGATGGTGCTTAATAACTTTTACATTAAAATCAACAATCTCATCAATCTTAAATTACAATTTCATCAAAAATTGTTTGAGTAAAATCATATAATCACATATAAAAAAATAAAAAAAAAAGATTATATTAAAAATAACCAAACAACTAATAAAAAGACCTTATATTTTGATATATTTGAAATTAGCTAGGCCTCTGGTCCCATTTTGGAAAAAAAAAAACCCTTCCAATCCCAAGTCCATTTATATAGTCCATTCATAAACATAATCAACTTTGTCACACATGATGAGGAGGTTTCTCGCATGAGTGGCCTCCCCCATAGATTTTTATAGTATTATTCCACTAAACGAAATATTTGGTGTTGCATACATCCTCGTTACTTTCTCCTTCCTTCCATCTCGTCCCTCTCTTACGCCTATGGTTGTTTTGTTTGAGTGAAATCATTGTCCTTCCCCTGTCACAAAGATGTGTTGTCATTACATTTTTAACAACACATGTTAATAGGAGAGAAATTTGGCATTCATTCAGTTCTTCCCGTGTCAATTTCTAGATCTTTAGTCGAGTGGAAGAAGGAGTCTGAGTGTTTGGTTTAGGGAGAGGATTGAAGGAGGGTTTTCTAGTTTGATAAGAGACAACTTTTTATTCTTCCTTATCTATTTTAGTAGCTTCCACCCCACTTTGAGGGTGATCCATGAGGACATGGGAATGAATCTCATCCTTGAGGCCACTGATGAATCATTCTCAGAAAGAAGCATCACACATGCCCTCTATGTGAAAATCCAGTCGCTTAAAAGAAACTATAAAGTCTTCCACTATGCAAGATTGTTTCAACTTTGTTAGACGACCAAAATGGTTTGTGTTAGTGTGAAAGCGTTCATAAATCTCTACAACAAAGTGTTTCCAAGACACATACCCTTGGCGGACATTTTTCTCCATTTCTACCATTGCCAATGTTCTTGATCTAGATGGCGGACACCATACCGGAGTTTGGCCAACTCATATGTAATGTCGTACAAAGAAAAATAGTGTTCCATTTGAGTTACCCAGCCGGTGGGATCCGATCCATCAAAATTTTTCACTTCCACGCACGAAAGGTGTAGGTCATGCTCAAAGTGATTTGAATGAAAATTATGGGAATCAGAGGAAGTTTCACCTTCAGGGTGCAAAGGTGGGTCAGAGGATGTAAGGTCTCCATAGATATTCATCTTGCCGCAGATCATTCTAATGAAGGATGTAAGTTGGGTAGATAGTTCTTGTTTCATGGTTTCCATTTTTTCATAAATGGAGGAAAGCATGTTTTTATTGATGGTGGAAATATTGGCACTAAGCTGTCGCACTTCATGCTGGGTCTTTGTGAAAGTAGACGACGAGGAATTGAAGCAGGATTCCAATTCTTGGCTTTGGGTGTGGGCCATGATGAAAGGGAAAAATGGAAAGGGGTGGGTGGGACCATGGTGATAAGGGCAACGGGGGGAATCCAATGGGGTAAGGCCCAAATAAGGGGGTCGAAAGGGATTCGAGTCCATAAGAAAATTATTTTGCTAAAAGATGATAGGTCTGATTGCGATCAGGGTGAAGAGAGGAATCTAATGGGATAGGGTTCAAATAACGGTGCCAACAAGATCCATACTTTTTTTTCCTCATCGAGATTTATACTCCAAGATGAATAATATTGTAGTGTTGAAATGCCCAAATTCTTAACAGGAAGAAATGTGTAGTAATTTCACAACGAGAATGTATGAGGTAAGGTTATAGAGAAAAATATATTGTGTGTTATGTTTCCATCCCAAGGGTTAGGTTATTCAGGGTTTTTACAGAAAAGGGTTTTCCTTGTGCTATCTCTCTCTCATATACATGCAGGGTCCAACAGTAGTACTTGGCCCAATATCTCAGTGAACGAAGTAAGGAGGCTGGACCGTGCCCTTAGCCATACTACCTGACTACCCAGTTACTGGAGAGTATCTTCTTCAGTGTTGTTCTTTGTGGCTCTATATCATTCAGGTGGTCGATTATTTTATCTATGAAGGGATTCAAGATATCTAGGTTGATATGTATATAGGTGTTGTCTAATGCACTACCACTCAAAGGGGTACCAGCATGTGTTACAAGGGTGGCCAACAATGTTTTCTTAAGTACTACTTGTAGTTCTTTAATGTATTCTTCTTCAACCGTGGATTTATACATTGAATGGCATATCGATGTAGTTTTAAGACACTGAAATATGTCTCTATCATGGAAAAAAAATAACCCACAATTTTCTCCAAAGGAAAGTTCTTTGATACCACTTGTAAGGTACCATATCTATTATAATTGCTGAAAACAGAAATATTGCAGAGAATAACATCAGAACAACACAATAGATGAAACCACAACACCAAAATAATACCTGTATTGATAGCAAACAATGTTCACTTGCCTCTTCGAGAGGGAAACCTCCAGCAAAGCAACGCTCTATTACAATAATTCGCAAGACAAAACTTATCATACCCTTGAATCTTATTTATGCTAAATCTATATACCAAAAGAACAATCTAGAGGAAGATCTTCTAGAAGTGGAAGATTTTATTAGGTCTTCTTACGTTTGACTTATTCCTCCTTATTACTATGCCTTATTAATGTTGACCTTTATTACATGGAAAATATATTATTCTACGTACATGAGGGGTTAATGATGTTAGGTCTCTAACACAAAAGATCACTAGTTCATAAGATAGATAATCAATGAATGAGTGTGTGAATGTACTTGTGAATGACTCCTTGAAGTGCTTATATACTATTTCTAGGTAAGTCCTCTCCTTAATTTAGGGCTTATAGTGTTTTCTTGTTACAACAACTTTACCTTTTCATTAAGTACTTATAACCAACTAGGGTTTTCTTGACCACTTCTTCAGGTCTTACAACTTCACAAATTCATATCTCCCTAACCATGAGGAACTACGTGGCATTCTGCATATAATTGTAAATGGCATGACGAATACTATCCATCTATGAGTGTCTTTCCTAAATTTACTTTGTCTTTCAAGTCCATATTCCTCATTCAACTTCGGGTACCAAAATCATATCGTCGGGGCTTCTTCAAGGGTTGACATCAATGACAAACAACTATTAAAAAATCCAGACCCTTAAGAAACATCCTTGTGAAAAGGGGATCAAAAACCCCCTAGGGGTTTGTTCTTCAGTTCCTAGGGTTTGGTGGATTTTTTAAACCATTCAATAAACTGAAAAACTAAAGGAAAACAAGAACCCTAAACAACGCACACAACAAGCAAGCAAAGCACTGGAAGAAGTGAAAATTTCAAAAAATGACTAGTACAAAAAACACATGGAAATATGCATTCAGGTGTGGAAAAAAAAGGTCCAAATCCTACATAAAAATCATAAACAAGGACCATGAGTAAAACTCAAATCCCTAGTAGAGTTTCCATTCTATTGGTGAAAATATTTAGCAAGGTTAAGCATATCTACAAGCTTTTTGGTTGTGTCAAAGCTACAGACAAAAGTGAGTTAGAAAATAAGAAGCCCTAGTTTTCTATTAAGCAAATCTCTTCAGGTCTATTTTATTAACCAATAAAAATACATGCAACATAAAAAATTCCTGAACAAATACAGATGTAAAGAATCAATAGGATATAATTCCCAATAACCATAGTACATAACAATACACTTGTGAAGAGATCGATGAAGAAAATAATCTCTTAGTGGCCCCTCAGTCGGAGGATTCTTCTTCTTTCCGGTATGTGTGGAGAAATAGCTAGGTTTCTCCTCTTGGCTAAAAGTAACAATGGGAAATGGATCTAAAAATATAGTAGAAATGTTGACAACATTTGACTACTCTCAAGGGAAAATCTATATGAAAATGGAATGGAACACTTTATTTTATAGGAAGAATAGTGGTTATCCTTGATATCATAAAAATAATAAAACATATTATTTGACAAAATAAATTCTTATCCACTTATTGATTTTTAGCTTTTATTTAAATAAAATAAAGAGGGGAAAAATTATAAAAGGCGATTGTGACTTTAGTTGAGTGAAAATAACATTAGGAAAAGAGTTTTCCTAAGATATGTAAAGAAAAATGGTGTGAAAGTGTGTATTGTCAAGGGATACATGGAATATGATGGTGCATATCGGTAAGGCTTAGATTTTTAGGCTACATGCACAAATAAATGGTGATAACTATCTTGGTATCTAATGGTCTCCAACAATTTCTCTTGTATTTTGATACCATGATGATGGAGACTATTACTGCTAACACTACTCGGTAGATAAGATCAAGAAGACTTGATAGGGAATGTAGAGGTACATTGGACAATAGACATATAAGAACTCTCACTTAATGCAATATGGAAATCTCACCACCTTGACCACAAATTCAACATAATTCCATGCAATGCAGAGGATCCCATGGGTTATGTGAATATTTAGAAACACTTCCAAAATCTCCTTCACTTGAAGGTGGAGAGTCAAGCTACATTATGTATGCCAAATGCAAAGAATAAAGAACTATATGCTTCTTTGGTTGTTGAAAAAAAATCATCATCATGTGAGTGACATCCTTTGAAAACACACCTCTATCCCACTTCATCCCAAGGACCTCTCTACAATAACCACTTAATGATGTTTATGGGATCATAAGTTAGTGGATTGGTAGGTAATGACGAGAAGGTAAACGATTTTAATTTTAATTTTAGATGAGATAAAAATGTTTTTTAAATATGTAGTGGTTAATAGTCAATTTGTGAGGATGCATATATGTACATTAAAGAAATATTCTATAGGATTAAACTTTCATAGTGTTCTTAAATTCTTTAAGAATTTTCAAAATGATAGTTTTTTTTTACTCTTGAGTGGATTAACTTAAAATATTAAATTGTCACCATTAATAATAATAATAATAATAATATATTTTTAAAGTGTAAGGAGGTATACATACCTATCCTCCTCTGGATTTGAACTTGTGACTTTTAAGGAGGAAAGCACTCCAGTTCAAATTCGTGATGAGACTATGGTCAGTTATAATAAATCTCGAAAAATAGGTGTCCCCGTTGTGGACATTTAAATTCTTCGTAAATCATAAGTTAAAAAAAATAAAAAATAAAACACATGCTCTTAACCATTAAACTCACTAAAATTTTATTAAATTTAATTTTAAAATCAGAGTCAAACACACATCCGCGTTACTTTCTCCTTCCTTCAATCTCGTCCCTCGTTATTTGAGTAAAATCATTGGGCTTCCTCTGTCACAAAGATGTGCTGTGATTACGTTTTTAACGACGCCCGTTAAGGGAGAGAAAGTCGGGTCAATTTTTGCTACAACAAATGTATTCAACTTCCTCACAAAAAATAGAAATGAAAGCTGACTTTCTCGGCCTTGGCAAATGTATGGACCGAAGGAAGATTTCTAGATTTGGATGAAGAATCTTGAGATATTAAATGACAGCGAAAAGTATTGCTCGACATGATTCGTACAAGGAACTGGCTGATTTACCACACACCTTCGAAAGTTTTTCTGTACATAACTCGTTGAAGGAACTGATTGATGTACTATAGCCCTTCAAAAGGTTTTCTCACATTGTCGGTTGGAAAAATTAAGCCAATGAGAAATACGTTTTGTGAGAGTTTTCATATGGCGGCTTCACGTGACGCCGCTGGATTTCGTTTTCGCAAACATAGTTTTCAAAGATACCATATGAAAAATAATTGTCTGACTGGTATCTTAAATTTAATTATTTAATATTTACAAATATAAAAAATGATTATCTCAATAATATCTATTAATATAACAATAATTTTGTCAAAACTAGTTAGTTGATTGATTTTGAAGGGTTGAATAAAATGAAAAAAAAATTATCTTAATAATATTTTAAATTTAATTATTTAATATTTAATTATCTTAATATTAAATTTAATTATTTAATGATGATGATGGTGATGATTAATGTCTACTAAGACTAATTGGTTTCGGATCTTAAGAAGGTAAGTGATTACTTGTGATTCTTTAGAATATTGTTTCTATGCTCGAAAAACATTCAGAGAAGCTTTTCAAGATCACCATACTTTTGTTGAGTTAAGAGGTTAGGAAGGTTGGTAGTGTGATAAATATTTTGAAAATGAGATCTAATATGGGTATAGGCTGGACAATCTAAGAGAAAGTGTTTTTCTTCTTCAACATTCTTAGTGTCACAAATGTGACAGACTCTTTCATCCCATGGCGTTTTAGGAATTGACCAACGCCCAGTTTCACTATGGAGCTCATGAGAATTTGTTCTTATCTTAGCTCTTTACACTTGGCAAAACAGATAGATAATTTTGATCTTCTAGATTAGGGTTGATTACATCTTTATAATACCTTGATTTTTTTTTTCCTCTAACTCTTTATCCAACCACATTTTCTCCTTAAATTTTGATTTGACGCTTTTTTAATAGTATCTTTATTCTGCAAAATGGTTTCTTCCATGATTCTCCAATAGTTTAGCTAAGACCGAGCATCTTTATGCCATCCTCGATTCAGTCAATGGTGGTTATGACTCGATTTTAAAGCAATTTTATGTAGCCTCTTGTCTTCCATGTTGTTTAACTTGTTCTTATACATTAGGTATCTAGTCATAGCCATGCTCTCAATGGGAAAGAGACATTTCTAAAAAGAGGATGGGATAGAGTTTATTTCATTTAATTTGATTGATTTTAAACGGTTGAATTTGTAAAGCTAAACCAAAACCTAGAGCTAGGTTAAAAAATAGTTGAGAACAAAAACTAAAAAATGCAGTCAGTGAAGAACTGGTGTATCCCAAGCCCTGTATCATCCCATTCTAATTCATAGAAAATAAATTTAGAAATAAAATCATTTTAATTTAAAGAGAAGAAGTCTAAAATATTTTGAATTACTTGTAGGAAATTTCATCTTGTACGTCAAATTGGAAGTGGATGTGGAATTGTGTTGTGTAATACATGTATACAATTGCAGGAAAATGAACTCTTATAAACGAGACTAGTCTCCTTAATACGGTGATATATGATACATGGATGTGTTATTGTAAACTATCTATAGCTATGAATTTGAAGAAATAAATGTTTTGTTTTCAACGACTTCTGAATCTTAAGGAAAAAAAAATCAATTAAGAACAACAATTAGTTGTAGGCTTCGAAACCTCCATGAAGCATAAGATGATTAAAATAAACAAATTAAAGGAATTCAATGAATCTCTATATCAAGAAAATCCATGAAGCTCTAGATCAATAATCTTCCACCCTCATATAGAGTGGGATGGGGATTTAATAGAAAAAAACATATATATAATATATATGTAACAATAAGAATGGTTATGAGTCAGCAATGTGTATTATCAATAGCTTAAGACTGTTTAAAAAACTAGTTATTGTTCATAGAGGGACATATACAATTGAGTATGAAAGATATTGTATCCTGGTTTGACTGAAAGTTAGCATCTTAGGTGCGACATAAACCTATGAAGACTTAAAAAAAAAATACTATAATATTTATAATAAATAATAATAATTCAAAGTGTCTTAAAAATGAATGCTTAAATAAATTAAATAATATTATAATTATTATAATAATTACTTTAATAATATATATATAGATGAACATTTTTCCAAGTTAACATATAGTACCGTGGAGTGTGAAGGACCTGGTAGAGTGTGAAGGACTTGCTAAATATGCTGCAAGTGTTACGCCCAAGTTTTGTTGTTGATGATGATGTCATCCAAATATACCACCACAAAAGAATCAGTGAAGGCCTACAACATATTGTCCATAAAAGTCATGAAAGTTGCTTGAGCATTTGTTAAACCAAAGGGAATGACTAGCCATTCGAAAAGACCTTCTTTGGACTTGAAAACAATCTTTCATAATTAGTATGTTCTATTGGGGCCTGGTGGTAGTTGGACTTCAGATCAATCTTGTTGAAGTATTTGGCCCCCTTGAGCTTGGTCATGAAGGTCGTCAATTCGGTGAATTTGGTACCAATTTTTTGCTGTTATTTTGTTTAGGTCGTGTAGTTAATAGAGAGTCATCAGGTCCCATCTTTCTTCTACATGAGTATAATTGGGCTTCCACAGGGTGAGGATATGGGTCAGATGTCCCCCTTTTGAAGCAACTCTTCGATTTGGTGCTTGATTTCCTCATTTTACATAGAGAGAGGCAATATACTAGCCCATTGGGTAGTGATGAACTAGGGGTTAGATCGATCGAATGATTGACCTAATAGTGAAATGGTACCCTGTTTGCTGAGGAGAATATTTGTTTGTAATCTTCAAGGACCTTGTTCACTTGTTTCTGCGACATGCAGAGGCCTTGTCTAGAAGCCATGGATGTGGTGGAGACCTTTTTTTCACTTTGAGAGAGAATCATGAAGAAGACAAATTTCCCGGTTTCGAAAATGACCTTTCTGCATTGTTGATCAGAGATCAAAGAAATGGCAGTAGGTGAAGCTACCTATGGTATCTTGTATAATTGTCTACCCAAAGTAATAATAACACTATGAGGAATAGAATCGTATACAACATGACTTTTCAACAAGTATCATTGACATAAAAAAACATCAAAAAATTCAAGAGGGGCAATATCACACAATACCTCATGCTTGAAGGTCTTGATTTCATAGGGTAGGAGACATTGTTGACTAATGCGAAGATCTCTCCCTTGACAAAGCCACCATATTGTGTAGGGTTGTGGGTGTGGTTTCGTTGGTAGGTCCAACCTCTTGACAATCTCTCAAGAGATCATGTTATTTTGTCTTTCGATAATGAAATGAATTGCAATGGAGTACCATTCAGCCACATCTCCGAGAGAAAAAGGAGATCACCTTCATTTAGTTCTTCCTGTTCACTTGGTTGGACCTTAGTTGTAGTGACAATGGCACTAGGTTCTGCAGAAATGATTTGCTTCCCCTTGTCTGAATCTGATTTAGAGTGGGAACATGTCTCTAACTCTGAGGATTTCGTCTCTACCACTGGATACTGCTTCGATAGACATTCATCGATGTTATTCTAGGGGACTAAATGGAATTCACATCACTTCCCAGTGTTTTTCTTCGACTTCTCATTACCCTTCTTTTTTTGCAGCTTAGACTGGTTTCCTTGAGGGGATCCATCCTTTCTCTGTCCTTTATTTTGTGGGTTGGAGCCGCATTTTCCCTACTTTTGTTATGAGCAATTTACAGATCCAGACTCCCACTTCTTTTGTTTAAATTTTTGCTCAATTTTGACAGCATATCGATAAGTTTTTCCTAGTGATGAGATGTCCAGAAACTCCATTTATTTTTGGATGTATCTATGAAGACTACCACGGTACTTAAGAACTAGATGTCATTCAGAGTCTTTGATACTTGGCTTGATGCACATAGTATGGACAATATTTTTGAACTCTAGAACTGTCTGGTCACTTTCTTGTTGCAGTGTGGTCCATCTTGTGTACTGGTCATCATAACTTCCAACAGGGTAGTATTGTTCCTTAATAACATCTCTGAAAGAATCTGAAGTGGGTGCGAGCACAAATATTGCAGATTCCTCAGTGGCCCTTTGCTCACAGTAAGTCTCCCACAAATCTTTGACATGGGTTGCATTCTCAAGGAGTGCAAAGGTAATATTTTCTCTATCGAAAAAATTATGACCGAAAAATACTTTTCTAGTAGATTCAACCATTTATCTAGGGCATCCAGATCTATCTGACCTTCAAATACAAGAATATCAAAACTCACTTATACCTTGAAGAGGGAGGCACCTCCAAAGTGGTCGCTTGAAAAATATGTGTCGATTGTTGGCATTTGTCGATGGATTTGTGAAAAAGTATCCATCATTTTTTTCCTATGTCATGCAAGGGCTTCCTCGAGCAATAGTTTAAAAGGATCTCCCACTCCTTTGTCTCTCTTTTATTTTACCATTGAAAGTCACCGGGGTCTCCAAGGAGAACACATTTCATTCATCCTAACATTTTCCTTTGGCTACATGTTAGGTGTTGCCGAGCCAAAAAAAAATGTATAGGGCCTCAAAACGACCCCAAAATTTTAGGACCCGAAAAACTATAAAAAACTGTCAAAATGGAAAACTATTCTTTGAGCCATTAAAATAGATGGTTGACTACAGATATCCCTTGAATTATATATATATATATATAT
>JZKD02S0101249.1:135408-162557 GCA_000966675.3 Picea glauca
GGGGGGGTTCCGGAATTAATGGTTTAAAGAGGGCCCCTTTTGTCACATCTCCTACTCCCTCCACTTACCGCCTTCCGCCATGTGTCTTCCCTTGTCACATCTCCTGCTCTTCTCCTACCTTTCGCTACCACATACCCGTCCTCCACTCTCCCCATTGTCATGTTCCTTTCCCCTTAGACCCTCTTACCCTCTAACACCTGTACCTCCATACTCCAAGCCACTTCCACCTGTTTTGTGTCCTCAGTCCCCAACCTATAGCATTGCGGCCTCATTCTCAGCTTCTCGCAGTACATCACCTCATCATCTGGTGTCACAGCCTCCGTTTCTTTGCCACCTAGTGCTTCCACCTCAACACCTCTCATCTCACCCTCTTCCACGTCCTCCATAGTGGTCCCCTCGCAACATCCAAAGAAAAGTCACCACGTCGTCTGAGTACAGAGTTGACCGAGGCCATTCCCAATCCCAAGGAAGCAGTTATTGTGGTAGTTGATGGTGGTTGAACGTTGTCTTCTTCCATAAATAGAAGGCTAGAAAAGGACCAAGCGTAGAGGCAGATTGACAATCCATCCTGACAGAGATTGTGTCTAAGAAACGACTACATGGGTAGTCTGCCCAACGTCTACATGTGTCACCTGACAGAGAAGCTTCTCAACATCAAGCATTGAATTCATGATATGATCACGCCTTCAGTGCCTGAGTCAACTCCAAGTATATGTAGGCATTTTTTCCATTTTGTTTAGCATCGATGGTTGAGCTAGGCTCCCGATTGTAAAGTTTTAATGAAGCACTGGTTGCTCTAGTTATGTACTGGCACTTGAGACTTCTTGCCTTATGAATGTCATCTTCTTTCCATCTCTTTGTTTACACTGTTTTAGAACAGTTCGGAATTGGAGGATCCAGTCAAGTTGCGCTGTTATAGGATGATGTAGGTTGGATCACTGTAATAGTTTCATTGTCTCTAATTAGTTCTTCTATTTTCTCAACACTGAATGATTTGGAATTGGAGGATCCATTCAAGTGACCCTTCAGTTCCCCAAAACTTAGAACCAAGAGGATCTTGTATTCTAAGTTTTTCTTCCTCAAGCTGTTGAAAGGCTTGATGCCTGAGGCAGTCTTGCTCACTCATCTCACCAAGTCTTCCCCCTGCTCATTTTACAATCAACTCACTGACGTTAGTTAGATCAAGACTTCCTTTGTTCTTTACATACCAGGCATTGTCCATGAGTTAAAGTGATACCTTCCTGGGTCTCTACCCATTTGATCACCCATTAAATTTATTCATGACATAAATTGATGGGCATTGGGCTCTACTCCTGTAGCAATCCAGGAGTGACTTCTAACGCTAACACAACTCACATATCAACACCTCCACAAATGTTGAATTAAATTAATAAAGTATCAAGCAAAAGTGTTTCTCATCACCTAGGGGCTTAGGGGTGAGAAAGTGTCCAATGGATCCCTAGTGCATTAATTTCATGTGAGGTGAAATTAAAAGTGACTTTATGAAAATTAAGTGAAGTGGGTGAATGAAAAAAAATTTCATCTAATACATCCATCTAATCTATTATCCATCGTTAGATTAGATTCCCATTCACCTTCTCCCATGAGGTCGAATTAGGGAAAGGGCCCACCCATCTTTTGGCATTCTTCATGTGATTTGGAGAGAGCAAGGAAAAAAAAGATTCAAGATTGAGAAGGAATGAAACTTGTTGGTTAGGGAACGATTTCCAAGGAAGATATACAACAGGTAGATCAAGGACAAGGTAAAACAAATCTAGGTCATATGGTATGGATTTTGAGGAACAATACTTTAATTTTTCTGGCACAGATTTTGAGGAGAAGGAGAAGCATTAAATTCTAGAAAGTTGGCATGCATTCCAAGGCTTCCACACTATATTTTCTCGTACAAAACTTGAGCTAACTATTTTGGCATGAATCTCAAGGGTATCATACAACCATTTACACAACAATCGGGGAGTAGGCCTATAACATTTACTCAGGAAATTCTTGCATGAATTTTGAGGAGCTTTGCTTAGATTTTTGAGGAAGTTATGTGGATTATTTTTCTAGATAAGTTGGAATTTTTATTTCTGAAGATGACCATTGTAAGAAAAATCTTTCTAAGTTATGAATAATAAAGCCTCCCCTCTCTCATTGGTTTTCCCCTTGTGGGTTTTTCCAAGGTCAAAGTTAGACCAAAAATATATGATTATTAATTTTTTGGGTGTGTTTATTTCTGATTTTTCTACTGTAGTAGACTTCATGTGTTTTCTATTCATGGGCATTTAATTTTTTTCTTACTAATTTTCATCCATAATTTTCAATGTGGGTTTGGCATTAAACTATGTGTCTCAGTTAGACTTGAAACAAGGTTGGGGTATCAAAATTTCTACATGGTATCATGACATAAGGTGTGAAAAGTGCATAAATATATCAGCCAAAGATTGCATGGGTTTTGCTGAGAAGAGGAGGTACTTCACCATGCAGAAACTTGTGGGCTTGTGCTTAAGTTGAGGGGGTCCATGGCCACTAGTTTTAGGGTTGAGTACATGTTGGATGGAGTTGTGAATTTCAGCTCATCCAAGGAGAGGAATGTGTTGCTTCTCCATGAGTGTGCTTTGTGGGATATTGTGGAGAACTCATAAGCAAATCCCATGACACTGCCTACAAATGCTACTCTTTTGGAATCCTATACCAAAAATAACATAAAGGAAAAAATAATTATCCTTGATGCCATTAAGGACCATGTGATTCCACATGTGAACTGCAAGACCAATGCCTATGAGATGTGAGAATCCTTAACTAAGTTATACCAAAGTTCCAATGAAAATCGGAAAATGATATTGAGGGAGAAACTGAAGAGAAATAAAATGAGAAAGAATTGAAATGTTGCTACATATATTACCAAGATTAATCATATGAGGGATGAAGTTGGTGTTGTTGGGGAGGTTGTTGCTGACAATGAACTTGTGAGGACTTCTTTGGATGGGGTAACCAAGCAATAGGATATATTTGTGAAGTAAATTGCGACAAGGAAAATTCTTCCCAAGTGGGACCATCATTGGGATTACTTCATTCAGGAGGAAACTCGAGGAGGCTATGTGCATGGGATTTCATATACAAGTAGTGAAGAGGAGAATGTGACACTTGCAACTAAATGCAAGAACAATTCCAAGAAGGGTTCCAAGGGAGGTAATAAGTAGAAAAGTGAAGGGAAGAAAGACATGAGCAAAGTCAAGTGCTTTGCTTGTTATATGTTTGGGAACTATGATAGACAATTTCCTAACAATAAGAAGAAGTAGGTTGTAGCTTCAACTAATGTTGAGAATTTTACCCATAATTTCGAGAAGGAGTTCATTGTTGGTGTGTCTTTCCTCTAGAGTATCATCTACTAGTATTTGGGACATTGATAGTAGTGCCTCTCGTCATATGACAAATGTTCGTGAGTACTTCACTGATATTACAGAGATTGGAGATATTGAGGTGGTTCTTGGAGATGAATCAATGGTTAAGGTGGTTGGTAGTGGGACACTATCATTTAAGAGGGAGACTTTGCCTCCCATGTTGTTGAGGGATGTCCTATATGTTCTCGGCTTAAAGAAGAACTTGGTGTCAGTTTCCACTATTGATTATAGGGTATATGAGGTTTTTTTCTATGAGGTATTTTTCCATGATGGTCATGGGATTTTGTATCCTAAGGGATCTAGTATCACTTCAGCCAAAGTTATTGGAATCCATCATGAGAAGTTGTGAAAGCTCATTGTAATGAACCTCTAAAAATGACATAATTTTTCTTTTTTTTTGTTTCCTCTTTTGGGTCATCACACTCATTTAGGTTAATAGCCTCATAAAAAATGAGGTTAATGCTCAACCAAGTTCTAGATCTAAAGTGCATCTACTATACGATGACAACCTATAACAGATTCTAATTAAACACAAAACTTACTAAGGGGAAACCTTTACAAATCCTTATATAGAGGTTCCATAAACATAAACCTAGGTACAAATCCTCACATAGAGGTTCTATAAACATACACCTAGGTTTTTTGTGGTCCTAAGTTTCCCATTAACCCATAAAATTACTTTACTGGTGCGCAAGGCTATCTCCTTTGATACGAAAAGAGATATCCACTAGGTCTGATACGAATCAATAGTGAACAGGTTCGTGGAATGGTTTGTGATTACAGTTCTTCCAAAACACTAAGGTTAACACTGTTTGGGTGAGGGGTTCTTGCGTGACCACTTTATTCGACTGAGTTTATTTTTAAAACTAAGCATTACCCTAACCACCCAAGAATACGATAGTAGTCTAACTGGAACGAGAAATGGTTAACCTCCAACTACGCTCGCTTAGTTTCTTCTCGAACAAGACGTCCATTAAATGTGTACTCTAGATTATTAAAGGCAGGGGTAAGTGCTTGTCAGAGAAGTTAGGAATCTGTTCCTACAATCAAAGGAAGTTCTTTATACGCAGATTATGATGACCTTTCTGCTTGTCCTTTCCCTAATCTCATCTTGCCAAGTTCTCCCTAGCACATGGCCCAACTAACCTCGTACCTTGGCATTCATTCTAGTATCTCAACTGTAACTTAGGGTTAGGCGAGTTCCATTTTTGTCATTATGGCTCTCCGAGATTGACCCTGCGTATTATCCTTCGGTGGGGAAAACTGTCATTCTGAGGTTGTTTACCCAACAATCCAGTCGTCAAGGTCTGTCTCACTGGTAAGTTTCTATTGATATATTGTATCTTATGCAGAGGAAATAGTTTTCGGAGCTCTAACTTTGTGAATGTCCCATCAATTCTTAGATCCTACCACTAAGTGTAACTCCCCTAAAGTTTAAAATGATTAATAATTCTTCGGGATAAATCTCTTCAGAAATTGGCTTGGACTATTCATGCATTTATATTTTTCTCTTTTTTTTTTCTCTCTTCATTTTCAATATTCCCGAGGCTTACCAGTTATTCCCCTGGAATTTTAATTTAGGTTACAATATGTTCAAAGTTCATTCTCCTCCATGCTCCTTCACTGGTTATATGATGAAAAATGTAGTTGGCCCAGATGAGATATCGTAGGAAAACGGGTACCCTGTGGGTAACATTTCCTTATGTTTTACTCTGTGAAGGTTGAGTCTACCCGACGATATCATACTCAGACCTTTAATTGACCCAAAAATCCTACAGTGAATTCTTGCTTGGTAAGCATTTACCACTTCCATTTAAAATGACCACGTATAGTTTTCCTGGAACCATCTCACGGTATACGACTTGAATTAAAAGTTCTGTGTATACTTTACAAAGAATTAATTTCCTTGGTTGTTGTAAATGTCCCCTTTATATTTCCTTTCTTTGTTTAAAGTGTAGGTATGATTCACTAATGGTGGGCCTTGTTGATGTGAGGTACCCATTAAGGATCTGCTACACTCTCTCCACCCTCGGCTCGACCGTCTACACCAATAGCAAGTGGCAAGGAAAGGAACCGGGACTACGCATTGAAAATATGTGTGTCTCTGAGAGGTGGATTAAACTATTGGTTAAAGTTATCATCCTCTTGTTATTATCGTTACTTTCCTTCAACTACAGGTTAATAATCACAGAGTATTTTTCTTTGCAGGTCTTTGGTGTGTGCGAGTTTCAGAAGTCTACCCCTGATATCGGTGATAAAGGTAAACGGGTTCCAAACCCATCATTTCTTAGGTTAAACTATGCATGTTCTAGCACCATCCAAGGAGATCATGATTTGACTAGTTTTGTTATAACTAGTTCTGTGTCTACTGTAATGTTTCTTGGGGTAAACCCTTGGGCCTCTTCTCCATTAATGGAATAACACCGGCTCTTGTATAAGTATTGAGTCTGTAATTGAATAAATAGATGGGTCAGTTAGGAAATATACTTCTTCTCTTTAATTAATAGAAAGACAGTCATGGTCGACTGTATTTGGGATGAGAATCTATGTCGAAGGAAATTCTATCTTTCAAATTTGAACACTGTACTTATTATTTATGCCCCTTGGCTCTATTTTGACCCATTGGCCTAATACGTTATAGAAAGGAAAGTGTTTTTCCATAGTTTAATAAGATATTCATTGCTATCTTTTGGTTTACTGTATTCGATTTTATGATTGATGAAGTACACTGGTTGTTTCTTTTACTAGCGTTATTCCATGTCCTATACATTTGATTTATAGTTACAGATCTATCGTAGAGTGTATTGACTCAACTATCTTAGATCTATACTAAGTGGCAGATAACGTCTCGATTTTCATTTATAAATCTAAATTTGTGTTTGCAGAGAATGCTTACTTCATATATATTCCTCACATGCCCAGTTCACCCCCTAGCCTGACCATGAGTCCATGAGGGCTAACTCATAAACTCCTCCTCAACAACGTCTTTTAGTTTCAAGAGACTCCTCTTGCCTTACACTCAATCAGTAGTGTTCATAACAACAAGAACAAAAAAACATAGTCCATTGTTTCCCAACATGCTCGGCAACGTCCTGCCTCCTCTCATATGCTACTTATCAAAACCATCCATTTGCCTAGGTCTTTCCCTCGGGAATTTTCGCAGCTTTCTCAATCCCTAATTTTCAGGGGCTGCCAATGGACAAATCTCTAATTTTCCACTTGTAACAATCAGCCCAGAGGCAGTTCCAACATGTTCTCCACTCATGGAGTCATGGTCAACTGAGTTTTAACATGGATGTTCCATTTGTCCTCCTGCAATCAATAAAAAATATTATGTTTTCATACAAGTGTCATAGTCAAATAGTTAGTTGGGTCAAATCAGATCTCTGCCCAATAGTCATAATAATTAATTACAATTATCAAATTCAAAATTTGGAATTTCCAAAAATGGCAAAAAAATTTCAAATTCGAATTTACTAAAAACAGAATAATTTCCAACAAATTTTAAATTTCAAAAATACTTTATTTTTGGGGATGTCACACTCATGTTTCATCCTACTAGAACATTGATGCATAGTACCAGCTACAATCACCTTTTTGATTTATGGCATAGGAGGATGTCCCATTTGCGTCATGGGGCTCTGAGGATCTTGGAAGAGATTATGAATGGAGTGCCATAATTCAATATAGAGAACCATGAGGTGTGTTCTTTGGAAGTACATCAACACTTATTTTCCAAGCAACAAAAACAAAGTAGTTGGTATTCTTGATCTGATTCATACTGATGTATGTGGTCCTATGTCTTCTAACTCTTTAACTATTTTTTTGTATTATGTCCCTTTCATTGATGACTTCTCTTAGAAGTCTTCGATTTTATTCATGAAGACCAAAGGACAGGTCTTCTAGTGGTTCCAAAAGTTCAAATCTCTTATGTAGAACCAAATTAGGAAGAAGATAAAAGTGTTGAGATCTGATAATTGGGGTGAGTATATCTCTAAAGAGTTCAATGAATTTTGTGATAGGGATGGAATTAAGAGCGAATTGGAAGTTCCTTACAACCCACAAAAAAATGGGGTTGTTGAGAGGAATAACATGGCTATTGTTGGGGTTGTAAGATCCATGTTACATGATTAGGGGATACCACTTTTTCTTTGGGCTAAGGCTTGCAACTTTGTAGTTTATTTGTAGAATCAGAGTCCACACAAAGTCTTAGGGGACACGACTTGTGAGTATGCTTTCTCTAGGAATAAGCTTGAGGTGGGGAACTTTAGGATCCTTGGGTGCCTTACATATTCACATTTCCCTTATGAAAAAAGGAAAATATATATCCCATTGTAGAGAATGGCATTTTTTTTGGGTATACCGAGACCTCATAGGCTTTCTACATATACATCCCATCTTTGAGGAAGACAATTGTACGATGGGATGTGAGATTTGGGGAGGATAGAGCCCTTTGGAGGTCACATGATATGGACAAGGGGGAGTAGTCATATCCTCAGACACCGATGAGTCCTTCACCGAGTATAGTGACAACAAGTTTCATACCACTTGTTTTAGGGACCACTAGTCCACAGGTGACAGGGTCACAAGTTATGTGTCCTCAAGTTACTGGTTCACAGGGTATTTTTTCTCAGTCTACTGGTTCATATACCATCTCAAGATAATATTCGGGTACATAGTATTCAGGTGGAGGGATTGAGGAGGAGGAGTCCCCTCCACATGGTGCTACTTATGATAAGAGGAAGCCCAAGTGGCTTTAAGACAGTTTGAAGGAAGCACATGGTTCAGTGGGGAATCCCAGGCAGGCTATGAGGGAGAGTAAACCTGCTGAGAGGTTTTGAAACTATCTTGCAATGGTGAGAAACATCAAAGAGTTTGATCCTTCCACTTTTTAGGAGGAAGCATGTCAGTAGGTCGATAAGGACTCCATGGTGGAAGAGTACAATTCCATAGTGAAGAATGATATTTAGGAGGTGTTTACGAGACCTCAGGGGAAGTTAGTGGTGACTTACAAGGGGCTCTACAATATCAAGAATGTTTTTGGTGGAAACATTGAGAATTTCAAAGCTTGGTTTGTGGCTCAGGGGTTCTCACAGGTAGAGGGAGTTGACTATGATGAGACCTTCACTCCGATTGCCAAGTATACCTCGATCAGGGAAGTGATCTCCATTGCGGTAGAGATTGGTTGGAAGATCCATCCAATGGATGTGAAGACTAAATTTCTAAATGGTCTCATAGAGGAGGAGGTGTACATTGGGCATCCTTAGGGATTTGACGTGCATGGGAGATATTCTCATGTATGTAGATTGAAGAAGGCATTGTATGGGTTGAAGAATGTTCCTAGAGCTTGGTATTCCGAGATAGATACGTACTTGCAGCGGATGGGTTTCAAGAAGACTGAGGATCCCAACATGTATTACATTGTGGTTGGAGAGTATCCTACCATTATTGTGATATATGTGGATGATCTCTTCATTATAGGGGATGAGAGCCTCACAGTTGGTTGCAAGGATAGCCTTTATTTAGATTTTGATATGAAATAGATTGGTATGATGAACTAATTTTTGGGATAGGAGGTTTGGCAAGATCCTGGACACAAGTTTTTGTGAGAGGGAAGATATCTTTTTTATATTCTAAGGAGATTCTAGATAGAGAACTATAGGTCCATGTCCACTCCTATGATAACCAACTAGAAGAAGTTTCATTCTTCTAAGTCAAAGTTGGTTGATCCCACGTTGTATCTTGAGTTGATTGGTTTGCAGATGTATCTGGTCAAAACCATATTATATCTTCGTTTTGTTGTCAAATCACTTAGTCAGTTCATGACAGAGCCTCGCAGAGTACACTAGGTGGAAGTGAAACATGTGCTTAGGTACCTTATGGGTACGATGGATCATGTCTTGAAATATGAGAGAGGGGATGGAGTTAGATTGATTGACTACACTTATTCAGATTGGGTAGTATGTGGCAGTGACAGGAAGAGTACCTCAGGTTTTTTCTTTGGATTGGGCTCAATAGTGGTTTCTTGGTTTAGTCGGAAGAAAAAGTAAGTGGATTTGAGTTTTGTAGAGGCTGAGTATATGGAATCCATTCAGGCCAGTTGTGAGACTATTTGGCTTCACAAGTTGTTGTTTTGTATATTTGGTGACTAGGTGAGACCCATAGTGATCTATTATGACAATAATAGTTGCATCAAACCCTCTGAGACTCCAATTTTTCCTGACGGTCCTAAGAAAATTGATATTAGATATCACTTCATCCGAGATTATGTTTACAGAGGAATAGTTGAGCTACAATATATTTCCATAGATGAGAAGGTGGTGTACATCCTCACAAAAGCTTTGGGGAGAGGGAAGTTTGTTCCTTTCAGAGATATATTGGGGTGGTGAGGAACAATTTCCTCGGTAAGGGGGAGTTTTGAATTAAATTAATAAAGTACCAAGGAAAAGTGTTTCTCATTACTTATGTTCCTAGGGGTGAGAAAGTGTCCAATGTGGTCCCTAGCACATTAATTTCAAGTGAGGTGAAATTAAAAGTGACTTTATGAAAATTAATTGAGGTGGGTGAATGAAAAAACATTTCATCTCATCCATCAATATAATACATTCTCCATCATTAAATTATATGCCCCTTCAGCTTCCCTCATAAGTTCGAATTAGGGAAAGGGTGCACCCATCTTTTTGCATTCTTCATGTGATTTGGAGAGAGCAAGGAAAAGAGATAGTTGAGCTTGAGAAGGAAAGAAGCTTGCTAGATAGGGAAAAATTTACAAGGAAAATAAACAACTTGTAGATCGAGGAGAAGCTACAACAAACCTGGGCCATGCTGTATGCATTTTTAGGGACTATACTACTATTTTTTTGGCACATATTTCGAGGAGAAGGATCAACTTAAATTCTTGAAAGTTGGCATGCTTTCCAATGTTGTCGTACTATATTTCCTGGCATAGAACATGATATGAATTTTGTGGCATGAATTCCAAGGGTATCATAAAACCATTGACCCCTATATCAAGGAGCAGGCCTGTAGCATTTACTCAGGAAATTCAGACATGAATTTCAAGGAGCTTTGCTCATATTTTTTAGGAAGTTTTGTGGTTCATTTTTTTAGATAAGTTGGAATTTTTATTTCTGAATATCATTGTTGTAAGAAAACTCTTTGTAAGCTATAAATAATAAATTCTCCCCTCTCTCACTGGATTTCCCCTTGTGGGCTTTTCTAGGGTCAAAATTAGACTAAAAATCTCCGAGTATTAATTTTTCGGGTGTGTTTATTTATGAGTTTTTTATTATAGCAGAATTCATGTATTTTTTGTTCATGATCATTTAATTTTCTACTTAGTAATTTCCAACAAGCATTTTCAATGTGGATTGGGAATTAAACTATGTATCTCAATGAGACTTGAAACCGGATTGATTTCTAAAATTTATACAATAAACAATATCCAATGCACAACCTTGAAGGGTATCGTTTATCTGGACTTATATTAGAGAATCTCCAAAGGGATAAATTCATAGCATCCAACTTCACTTGGGATGACTTTCATGAGTATGTTCTCAGCATCATGAAATACATAATGTACAAGTTGGATTTAGGATACCAACGATCTTATTTAATTTAGTTTTTTTTATTATATTTTTTTATAATTAGAATTAAAAACTTATTTAATAATTTTCAATGGTTATTTCATTGTACGTTTTGATCTTGAATCTCAGAGTAAATTGAATGAAGGCCATTACAAATTTATTTGAATTCTTAAATTGGGAAGTGAAATTATGAGTAAAATCAATATAATTACGACTGAGAATTCTTCCTTAGCATCATAGATATACTTCGAATATCTTATTAACTGTAAATAAAGGTGGTATATAAAACACATTTGTTATGGGAAGTGAAATTATGAGTATAAGGTGGTATATAAAACACATTTGTTATGGGAAGTGAAATTATGAGTATAATTGAGAATTCTTCCTTACCATCATTGATATACTTGGAATATCTTATTAATTGTAAATAAATGTGGTGTATAAAATACATATAAAATAATCTTCACTGCAAATAAAATGAACCACACAATGAATATAGAAATTTTACTTTGAAAACCCATATAATGAACATAGAAATTTTACTTTGGAAACCCAAATGTAAAAACTATTTTTGAATGGTTGTTTAGTTTCCATTTCGAAAATCTCTCATAAAAAAACATTGGGAAAGATGGGGTCATGGAAAAACCTTTGTGTTTTACTTTTGGAAATGCTCAACTTTCTTTCATATTTTATCTTTATTTTCCATTTAATACTTTATTTATTTTTTTAACTCTTTTACTTTATTTGGTTTTTAAAATTTCCATTTTTGTTTTATTATGATTTTATCTAAACTTCATTAAATGTTGAATTACACTCATCTTACAACCATTTATTTGTATTCATATACATTTCATATCAAACTTCTAACGGGACTTATTTTTTTATTTTTTTTTATCGAGTTATCTATAAACTTTTGATACATTTTACTCCAATATTGGCTCCTCATATAAAACAACTATGTAATTTTTATTACCAAAGTTATTGTGATATGTGCTCATGTATCTAAGGATGTGTACTTTGTTTCTGAATTTATTTGAGCATTGTTGCATGTATTTTATATGAATATTGATATGTATCAATGTGTAGGATTTGAGCATTGTTGCATGTATTTTATATGAATATTGATATGTATCAATGTGTATGTGTAGGATAGGAGAAATCAAGTAACTAAGGAAAATATAAAGTCCTCCTAACTTATCACTTAAGACAACTATGTGCATGATGAGCGTTTCAAGGGATCTTGTTCGTTTTTACCATGACAAGAGTCGCCAACACTCATAGTAGCACTCATGACCTCTCACAATTCAAATTAGTTAATTTTGGCGAATTTGAATTGCATAAGGAAATTGAGATCCCATAAAACATAATGTATATTTTAAGGGACAACTCCTTTCAATCAAGGGATTGAATGGGAGTTTAGTTAGGGTTTGCCTTCAAGGATTAATAGGATCACATGAGGATAGATTAGCGGTTTAAGTTTATACATATAGAATATTCTCCAAATGTGTGGAACTCAATTTATTGAATTTGCAATTGTTAAGTGTATGCTTCAATAGCCAATGGAATGGTGATTTTTCTCTTTGTAGTGGTTTTCAATGTGATTTTAACTAAGAAATAATACACCAAGGATGTGAATATGTGTTTTCTTTGAATTATGCTGGTCAAATACCAATCTTGCTTACAACAAGGGGGATTTATACAATTAATAAATATGTAGAAACCACTCCAATGTTAATGTATAAAGAAAAAATATAAAATTCTAAAAGTTTATCTTTCTAGAATTGATTCACATATAGATATAAACTAACAACCTAAATTGTTATAATTCTAAATCAAACAAGGTGAACTACCCTTCGATTCAACAAGAGAGGAATCACCCCAATTGCCAATTGTTATTAATCAGACCACACATATAAGAGTTGGTAATTAAACAAATCACACATACAAAATGGCTTATTATTTAAACATATGAGATATAGTTTTAATTGAAATATAATAGATGGTTGTACCAAAGTATGAGAGTAAGACAAATTGTTTCAAATCAAAGATTTTCCAAAGAAAACAATTAAATATTCATGTGATTCCTCTTGACCAATCTATAAATGACATGGACTATCTCATCTCACTATCCAAGAACATGAAACAATTCCCAACTAACAATTCAAATAACCTCTAGATATGAGGAAAATGTACTAGGGTTGCATATGGCTCATATGGCCTATGTATGGCTCATATGACTTATTGTAACATACCCAACACCCATGATGAGTAATGTCACTAAAAAAAATGACTTAGCCTACCATAAGGGAATTTAAAAATGCCCCCGCACATAAAAATAAATAAAAACAAGGGGCAACAAGCCCATAAAAATTACAACAAAACAATATGTTGATTTACCCATGCATATACAACATTTATAAAAAAACGAATTCACCCATTAAGCACACAACAAACACACAATATTCAAGGATCATTTACACAACAAAATAATTATAATAAAAAAATAAAAAAATTATTTGTTTATAAATATAATTAGCTGGTTGTAGATGAAGGATGAACCTCCCAACCATAGGAACTGTTGTTCCAAATATCAACAACAGGCCACCCCCAAGATGAGGATATGAGTTCACAAGGAGATCCAACCCTCTAGTTCTCCACTCTCCACACACAACAACCACAAATCCCAGGTTCTACATTAGTTCCACCAACTATGTTTTTTCCCCACAACCTACAAAGCCCAAGCAATGTATCTGCTTCATTGTTCATAGTCCCTTGGGCTATACCATTCATTTATCAGGGCCTATAAGGAACTGGTTTGGTCATGAGTCTCTCATATGGGGACTTCAAGAACTCTTAGCAGCTTCATGAGTGCTCACAACAATCTTCACAAGGATTTTGAGCCATTTCCTCAATAGGAAACACATTGTAGGCTTATAACCTATTTTAGAGGCACACAAGCCTCATTTCCATCATCACATAAAACCAAAAAATGGATTCCTTTAAGAATTTCATGGTTGATTATCTTTCCAACACTCAACTTGTCTATCATTGTGCCAAAATATGCATGCAAAAATTTCCCTCCTTGGCCATACAAATTTCTATTATTTTTTTCTTGCTTTCTTGACTCTCAGTATTCTCAAAGATGATTGTACTTCAGCTTCATGCTCCCAAAATATACGTTACGTGACTCCTCAAATACACTCTCTTACATGAGTTTAATGATTGGATTTTAGAACACTCAATAGAAAAATAAAACGTCTACATAATGATAATATAATTCAAAAATATGGGTTGAATTAATACCCATAAATAATTTCCCCCTTGGACCCTTCTCCCTTGTGGAATCATAGGCTCCCATCATTTTCATCCCTCTCTTATCACAACCAATGATTACTACCTTTCATTAATTAATCCAATCCACATAATCTGCAATTTTGTCCTAGTCCATAGTAATCAATACAAGTTCTTTTCCCCAAACATATTGACTCATCAACCTAATGAAATCTATATAATTAAATTATAACTGTGGGGATGAAAACTTGGGATGTTACACCTATGTATGACCCCACAACTAGATCATACATAGACTATAACCCTCCTTGATGACAATAGGTAATGTACGAACATCCTTCAATCAAAGTCTACAACTTGAGAATGAATCATATGTTGTGTATGGTAGCATAAAAATGCCAATTGTTGTGTATGGATTTAATGGTCACTAAATTATTGGATAGACTTAGAAACTATTTGATTGATTTCAACTCCCAATTAATATGAGCCATGGATCTTCAATTTATGATGAAAATGGATGGAGGAGAGTAGAGAGTTGTTGGCATTCATCAAATACTAACAGAGAATGAAATTATGTGTGGATAATGTTGCTACAGTGGGAAAATCTTACTCACGCCCATTACCATACTAAAAAAAACACATTAAACATGAATATGATAAATTTGCTTCACATAGATAATTTTTACATTAAAAAAATTAAACACACCATAAAAATACGGATTTTACAGTAAAAATCCAAATAGGAAAACCAACATTCAATGGTTTCTCAATGCTCTTATTGTAGAAATATTTGGTACAATGAAATTCATAGCTCTATGGCCATTTAACGATTCACACAACTCCTTCTCCTTTTCATTCTCTTCTCTTGCCCCCCCCAAAAAACCTTTGAGAACTACAATTCAAAAGGCAATAACGAGATATGGAGTAATGGGAAGGCCAACATGACTTGACCTTTCATTTCCCATTCCCCATTGTTTTCTCTCCTATTTTATTTTCTTATTTTAGTTAATTCATATTTTCATTTTTTGTATCACTCTACCTTACTTTCCATTTACATAGTTATTAACCTTCCTTAATTTTTAAATTACCTTAGGTACTAAGGATTACAACCATTTCTTTTTGTTGAGACCCATTTCATATCATGATCATTGGGAGATGTTACACTTAATGACGACAATTACTCAAAGGTTTGTAAGTTTCTCAAAAATGATCTGTTGATGCTAAGTGACCGTTGGAATGACTAATATACAATAGATAAACACAAAGGCTTGTTGGAAATGTGAGCTTATAGGGAATTCAAAATGTAGCACAAATTAATTGTGAAGAAATTAACAGAAAAGATAAAACAAGATAACAGAATCACATTCAACAACACATGGAATTATGTGGTAAAACCCTAGGAATATGCAAAGGAAACATCTAATGGGAATGGTATTAGTATTCTTAATGATCAATTTTGTGCTCATTTTTCCACTTGGGTGAGAAAAAACAAAGCACTTAACTACCTTGTTAGAGTAGGAAGATAATACATAAAATGGTTGGTTGAGTAGTGGATCAACCATGAAGTAAAGAAGAAAAAAAAATAACAAGAAAGATACAACTAAAATAAGAATGCATGAACTTCAAATGACAAACTCATAATAGAACAAAGAATAACTACCAATGGAAAGGGGTAGTTGAATTGATAACACCTAGGATAAATGCAAGGACTTATCAGTCCCTTCTTCCTCCTTGGAAGGGCCCTTGAGGTCCCCAATATAGATATTCTTTATTCTAACAATGGAGTGAAAATAGTGAAGAATTACTTGATAAGATTTTTAAGAGGTGATAAGGGTAGAATTTTCTATGGATGCTACAAGAAATATGGATTCTAAAGAAAAAATTCAACAACATCACAATACATTAAACTCTTTCTTTGTTTGTATGCCCCAAGCTTGTATTGATAGGCTTCATGCAATATTTTAAATAAACGGTTCATATTGTGAATAAGGGTCCTTTGGAGGTATTGCAGTTCTAGTACCCAACACCATTGTTCGACATACTTGCACATTTATAGAAGGAAAACAAAGACATGAGTTTTCTCTGTAGTAGCGTCAACATGATGAAATGTGGGTTAGAACATGCCTAGTTCTCACGTGTGGAACTCCAGCTCAAAAACAACAGTTCAACCCCAAATTGGAAAACGTTCTAGACAATCAACTTCCTCCTCAATTTGTGTATAGATGAGGTCAAATTTGAAGAATTTGAGACATCAGTTTTGTTCAAAGAATAACAAATTGAGTCTCACACTATTCATTTTAAAAAAAAAGGCATGGTTTTAGAGTTATGCTCTATTCTTTAACGCCAATATGCCCAAAAAGAATACATTCATCTAGATTTAGTTCGTACCTAGGTTGTTCCTCTCATATACTAGCCTTTGGTCAAGCATTTGGTCAATGTGTGCCACATGGACTGCCATATCATAGTAGAGAAGTTTTGGTATAATTTTCAAAAGATATGTAAGACTTTAATCGAACTATTCTATGAGTCGATGCCTCATAATATATCAAATGTTTGTTTCATATGGTTTCTCCTAAAAAGATGACTTTTAAAGATGGTTCGATTTGTTATTCCTACCAGTTTGTATAAATAATTGAAGACAATAGCGTAGCATGTGGAAATATAGATATAATCGATCATTCATATAGAAACAATGTTGTTGTATTACCACAGAGTGGAAGCCTAGTTTTTAATAAATGAAGAATTTGTTATTGGTGCAATTTTTTTCATAATTATGTGCACTGATTATTTCGGTCCGAGTTATCTTTTCTAGGAGAATTGTGTTGAATATGCCAACGAATTTCTCAGATTTGGTAGATATGAGCAGATTTAGTGGAGCATTTTTTGTAGTAATTTGTTCAACCAAATCTGGCAATTTAGTATGAGCACACAAGTTTAGAATTAGTTATGTAACTAATCTAATTCTATTCATTATTGATGTAAGCCCTTAGAGGCATAAAGGGGAATTGAGGAAATGGTGTAATGAGAGGTGTGTGAGATGAGTGTGATCATGTTGTATTCTCCTTGATATGAATAATAATACAACTGATACCTATGCTTAGTGGATGTACCCCAACATTTAGGTGAACCACATAAATTGATGTGTTTCTTGTGTGCATTATTAGTGTTTCCGCATTATAAATTGCAACAAGTGGTATCAGAGAGGTTTTGAGGAGAAGGTAGTCGAGGGCATCAAATTTTCATAGGTGCATAGATATCCAAATTTCTGCAGGCCTCTCCTCTCGAAGGTCGTGGTGGCCACTGGTGCACACTTCACGCATGGATAAATTTTCAAAATTTCCGCAGCTTGGATGCGTCGGGAGGAGCGGAGGATTTTCGAAATTTTCGCAGCCTGGATGTGTCGGGAGCTATGGCGGCTCCCCGTGTAATTTTCAAGATTTCTGCAGCCCAGCCATACGGGAGGTGAGACGGATTTTTGAAATTTTCGCAGCCTGGATGCATCAGGAGGTGCGACATCTCCCCGTGTAATTTTCAAGATTTTTGTAGTCCATCCATACGAGAGTTGCAGAGGCCCATTGAATCATGCAAGCCACTCACTTAGGAGGTGCAACAACTTTTTTTTTAAACAAAAATTTTTATTCGCGTATGTTTTATGGAGTGAAACAAATTTACAGTATGGTTTTTTGAATGGATGAAGGTGGAATTTTCTTTATTAAAGGTATGCATAATTCCTTTTTAAAATCATGAGCAAGTCAAGTGACATGGAGGATGTTAAAGGTTTATTATATTTGGATTTAAATATAATATGAAAAGGGTGGAGGAATAAGGTTGGGTGAATTTTTTATTAAATTGTTTTTTTTATTAAAAGGTGAATTTTAAATTTCTTTTTAATAAAAGGTGGGGTTAAAAATGTTTTTTATTAAATCTTTTATAAAACTTTGTTAAGATTAAACCATCATTCCTCCACATATTTTTTGAAAGTGCCTTGGTTATTACAAGCAACGATGTTTGGTTTTTATGTTTCCTCTAATGAAAAAGATGCAGAGTGCTAAGTTTGAAATTGAGAAGTTTAATGGAAAGAAAAATTTGAGATCTGGAAGGTTAAGATGCACGATCTACTCATGCAACAAGGCATGGTGAAGGCGCTTTTGGGAAAAGCAAAGAAGCCCATGTCCATAAAAGACGAAGACTGGGATGAGATGGATGAGAGAGAACTAAGTGCCATACACCTGTGTTTGGCCGACGATGTATTGTTCAACATTGTTACAAATAAGACATCAGTTAGTTTGTGGTCAAAGATGGAAAGCATGTACATGACGAAATCCTTGACAAACAAGATATTCCTGAAAAGGAAATTGTACAGTTTGCGCATGAAGGAAGGTATGAAGATAGATGATCATTTGAATACTTTTAATACCCTCTTAGTTCAGTTGACTAGCATGGGAGTGAAATTCGAATCTGAAGATATGACAACTACATTATTATGTTCTTTTCCCACGTCATGGGATCATTTTGTTACCTCTATTAGTTTCAGTTCAATAGAAAGTATTGAGTTTGGTGATATTGTTGGATCTTTACTGTCTGAGGAAACAAGGAAGAAATACAATTCATAAACCTCTACATCTGAGGCGATGGTGGTCATAGGAAGACCTAAAGAAAGAGGACATGATCAGAGGGATTTCTCTTGGTCAAATTCGAAGGGAAGAAAGAGAAATATTAAGTGTTGGTTTTGTGGCAATTCTGGAAACATGAAGAAGGACTGTTGGAAGCAACAAAAAGCCTCTAAAGAAGACCCCCAAAAAGAGACAAAGGAAGAAAATGAAACCGAAACAGGTTCAACAATAGGTTCAGGTATGACTGATGAAGTTTTATCAATTAGTATTGGTTCATGTTATGATCAAGAGTGGTTATTAGATTCTGGTGCTTCAAACCACATGTGTCTTCATAGACACTGGTTTATTACTTATCATTCGATAGATGATGGAATAGTTTACATGGTAAATGATATCTCGTGTAAAGTTATGGGAATTGGTTACATTCGAATTAAGATGTTTGATGGAACTGTTAAAATATTAATTGATGTAAGACATGTACCTGAGATTAGGAATAGCCTAATCTCTTTGGAAGTCTTAGACATAGGAGGTTATAAGAGTATTTTTCAAGGTGGAGTTATGAAGGTCTACAAAGGAATTATACTGGTTATGAAAGAAAAGAAGGTTGGTAACCTGTTTTTGTTAAAAGGGAGGATTGAATCAAATCATGCGACAATGGTATATAAGAACGACAATGATTCTGTTCGACTTTGGAACCAATAGTTGGGCCATATGAGCGAACAAGGATTAAAGGTATTATCTGATCACAAGTTACTTCCTAGTCTAAAGTCTTTAAAGTTAGATTTCTGCAAGCACTGTATTTATGGAAAATAGAATAGGCAGAAATTTAAAACTGGAAGACATACCAGCAAGGGAATTCTTGACTATATCCATTCTGATGTTTGGGGACCATCCCCTACTATTTCATATGGAGGATCATCATATTTTGTAACATTTATATATGATTTATCTAGGAAGGTGTGGATATATATCTTAAAGAGTAAGGTTGATGTATTTATAGTTTTCAATTAGTTTAGAGATTTAGTGGAAAAGAGCACTAGTAGATCCATTAAATGTTTAAGAACTGATAATGGTGGTGAATTTACGTCAATGGAGTTTGAGAAATATTGCAAGGAATTTGGGATCGATAGGCATAAAACCACTGCCTATACTCCTTAGCAAAACAAAGTTGTTGAACACATGAACAAGACTCTTCTAGAGAGAGCAAGGAGTATGGTGAGTAATGCCAAATTGCAACAGGAACTGTGGGAAAAAGTTTTATCTACAACTTGTTATCTAGTGAATCGTTCACCATCAACAACAATAGAATGCAAAATTTCTAAAGAGGTATGGACATGTCACCCTTGTAATGATTCTAATCTTAAAGTTTTTGGTTGTGATGCCTATGCTCTAATTCCGAAATATCGGCGCTCTAAATTAGATCCAAAATAAAAAAGGTTTATCTTTGTTGGATACGGTGATGGTATTAAGGGGTACAGGTTGTGGGATCCTACTGCCCAAAAGATCACCATTAACAAAGATGTAATAATTGATTAATCACCTCTCATCAAATCAAATGTAGATGTTCAAATGAAACAAGAAGAAGCACCAAAGTATCAACAAATTCAGTTTGAAACCAATGAAGGTGAACATGAACAATTTTCAGAAGATGTTCATGAAGAGTCTCCTGCAGCAGAGGAAGACATGGTTGATGATGGCAGCCAACAGATTGTGGATGAGCCACTCGGAGGTCTACATGGGTCAAAAATCCTCCAAGAAGGTATGATGATTTTATTTCATCAGTTTCTTTAAGTACTAATGATGATGAACCTTCGTGCTATCAGGACGCTGTGAAGGGTTCTAACAATGATAAATGGAAAGAAGCAATGAAGGGTGAAATGAAGGAATTAGAGAGAAATTCTACATGGGACTTGGTAGAACTTCCAAGAGACAGAAAAGCTGTAGGTTGCAAGTGGGTCTACAAGTTGAAGAAGGATGTTGATGATAAGGTGGAAATGTACAAGGAAAGGTTGGTTGCGAAAGGATATTCTTAGAAAGAAGGTATTGACTTTCATGAGATTTTTTCACTAGTTGTAAATATTGTTTCAATTCGAATTGTGTTATCATTAGTTGCATTGCTTGATTTGGAGTTGGAGAAACGAGATGTTAAAACTTCTTCTTACATGGAGATTTTGATGAGGAAATTTACATGGAACAACCGGAAGGGTTTGTTCAGAATCGCAGCCAGAAATTTGTTTGCAGGATCAAGAATTCATTGTATGGTCTGAGGCAGTCACCCAGACAATGGTACAAGAAATTTGACTCTTTCATGTTGAGCCAGAATTATACAAGGAGTGAGTATGATCATTGTGTCTACTTTAAGAAATTGAATAATGATATATTCATTATCTTAGTATTGTATGTTGATGATATGCTTTTAGCAAGAAAAATCATAACTGAAATCAATAGGTTAAAGACTCAGATGGCTAGGATGTTCGATATGAAAGATCTAGGAGAAGCAAGGAATATTTTGGGCATGGAGATATTCAGAGACAGGAGGAATGGTAAGCTTTGGTTGTCACAACAAAATTATGTTGAAAAGATACTTTTGAGGTTTGGTATGAACGATGTGAAACCAGTTTCAGTCCCTTTGGCTTCCCATTTTAATCTTTCTTCAAATTTATGTCCTAGTACAAAAGAAGAAAATGAATATATGTCTCGAATACCATATTCTAATGCAGTAGGAAGTCTAATGTATGTGATAGTTAGTACAAGGCCAAACATTTCACATGTAGTTGGGGTTGTCAGTAGGTATATGGAAAATCCAAGTAAAGAGCACTGGGCAACAATAAAATGGGTGCTTCGGTATCTAAGGGGCACAAGTGATTATTGTATCACCTATAACAACGGTCATGAGTTAGTCTATGGATATGTTGATTCTTCTTTTGCAGGTGATTTGGACAAGATAAGGTCGACTTCAGGGTATGTCCTTACTCTTGTAGGTGGAGTTATTAGTTGGATGTCAAAGCTACAAAACATTGTTGCTTTATCCTCTATAGAAACAGAATATGTAGTTGCTTCACATGCTTGCAAAGAGGCGGTTTGGTTGAAAGGTTTGTTTGGTGAGTTTGGAAGGATGCAAGACAAAGTAAAGTTACTTTATGATAGTCAAAGTGATCTTCACTTGGCTAAGAATCCAACCTATCATAGTAAAGCAAAACATATACCTATCAATTACCATTTTGTAAGACAAGTCATCGATGAAGGTGGAGTCTCTCTTGATAAAGTGCATACAAAAGAGAACTATGCAGACATGTTCACAAAAACAGTATTGCTAGAGAAACTACGATGATGCTTGGCTTCTCTTGGCTTGCAGAAAAGGTCATAAACAAAACTAGGAGAAAGGTATCAGGTTAATTGTTGTCAAGGTGGAGGTTGTTGAATATGCCAACGAATTTCCCAAATTTGGTAGATATGAGAAGATTTAGTGGAGCCTTTTTTGTAGTAGTTTGTTCAACCAAATCTGCCAATTTGGTATGAACGAACAAGTTTAGAATTAGTTATGTAACGGATCTAATTCTGTTCATTATTGATGTAAGCCCGTAGAGGCATAAAGGGGAATTGAGGAAATGGTGTAATGAGAGGTGTGTGAGATGAGTGTGAGCCTGCTGTAATTTCCTTGATCTGAATAATAAAACAACCGATACCTATGCTTGGTGGACGTAGCCGAACGTTTGGACGAACCACGTAAATTGTTGTGTTTCTTGTCTGCATTCTTATTGATTGTCTTGTGTGATATTTGTGTTTCCGCATTTGCAAATTGCAACACATTGTTCATATTGGGAAAGACCCCTCGATCCAGGTAATTCCCTTGGTCTCTCTTTTATTAGTTTAGGATGTTATGCCCTTGGTTTGTCTTTTATTAGTTGAGGATGTTATGGTACTTCATTCTATTTTAGTCGGTGTGCTATTCTTATTCACGTTTAATCATGTTCTGCATTAGTTTATGAAGTTATGAGATCGATCCTCAGAATGAGAGCTCATGCAACCTATGTTATTTCCTTTTTCTTGTGCCTCACACTCCGATATATCACATACTTTGACCTTCTATTTTTCTTCCATTTCTTATTACACTGATCTCTTTGTATTCTACAATTACATTCAATTGGCTCCTAACTACTTCCCTGTGATTCTTTATTTTCCCACGTATATTATGTCTCAACCTCCAATTCTCATTCCTTCACCTCGCCATGCATCTCAATAATTTATATCCGATATTGGAATATTCCAACGTTTTCACTCTGCTACCAATTCAAAACCTTTAACGTTGCATATTGTCTAGGTTACTTATACTTCAGTGACTTGCTATATTGCGATGCACATTTTTTTTTATTCCGGTTCACATATATATATATCAAGCTATATATTCGTTGTTATCTGAATTATGTTCTGTTCTGCTTATGTTTCCTGTCTTGTTATATATTGTACATGAATTATTATGTGTTCTTTAAATTGTTTATTGTTATTTCTTTGTTTACGTATCATATGTATGTTGTATTGTTATCACGTTTTATTCGAGATGGTTTTGAATTGTTGTGTTGTCTTGATTAATATATGGTTATGCATTGTATAGTTATTATATGTTGTTTTGTTATTGCTTGTTTAATTTCTATATGGCATGTTGTTGTTATATGTATTGCTAACCATTTTTTTGTTAATACATATGTATTGTTTGTTATATTGATACATATCGTTTTGCTATATATTTGTTTCAAATTGTTCAATTATTTTTATATGTTTTTTTACATTGTTATATATATAGTTGCTTTTTATATCTTGTTATATTAGTTTGTTGTTTTATTACTTTGTTAATTGTATATTGTGTTATCTCATGTGTATTGTTATGTTAGATATTGGTTTATTGTTTTGTCAAATATATGTATATACATTATTACATATTGTCATGTGTTGATATAATTATTATATGTTGCTCTTTATGTATTGTTATTGTTATTTGTTTATTGTTTTGTTATATATATATATATATATATATATATATATATATATATATACATGTTATTATATAGTTATTATATGACACTTTTTGTTAAGAATCAAAAGTATATGTGTATCATTAAAGGATTATCTGTGCGAATAAATTCCATTCATGTACATGGGAACAAACTAATATGGTACGAATGCATGCCTCTCTTTTTTGGGTGTATATCTTTTTGAGGACTAATATTTGAAGTATGTTTCCTTTGAAGTTTTTATATTGCATTTTTTTAATTTTTTTCTTTGCAGCATAAGTGTGGATCCACTACAAAAATATCATTGAAGATTAAAGACACTAATAAGATACTTCCGCAAAAGTTGTATGAACATCCTTGGATGAATGATTGCAACTCAAAACCTTTATAGAATTACCTGTTCCACAACCCAGTAATACATTCCTTGGTGTTTCTTTTTATCATTTTTCCTATTTTTTCTTTGTTTGCATGATTTTTCTTTCTTTCTTTGATTTTCTTTTTCTGTTTAGACTATTCCCATCATAAGATAGATCAGTGCTTTAATCATACATTTCTTGTCCTTGTACCTCTAAGTTTACGAACCCTGGGATTGACTTTAAATGTAACATAAATTATCACATATAATTCACCTAACAATCAACAAGTATGTAGGTTCAATGGAAAGAAGCAAAGGGCTCCTTTATATTAGATGATCAAAATGGTATCAAGAATGGTACCAGGGAGAATGTGGATTAACTGGTAACATGGACGAAGTTCAAAATATATGGGACTCAAGAACTTCCCTCAGTTGGGGTTGTCTTGATGAATGGAAACAACCGTAAAACATAACCTGGAGTCAAAGGGACTACTAGATATTGGGATAAACTATGATGAATGGATGAGACTATAGAGAGGTACATGATAGGTCAAAACACAGAGATATGGGACAAAGGGGTATGGGATAGTCGAGGTGTGGCCACTGGAATGATATTTTGAAGATATGAATTTGAAAGTTAGATTCCCCAAACAAGGGAAACATGGGTTTCTTTTTACTAGGTGAAAAATATCCATCAACTACGATGGAAAAAATTATTGTACTTGATAGAAATAAAAGGGTTCTTTATACAATTACCAAATGAATAAATAATGATTTGGGTTGAGCATACACATACATAAGCAAGTGCCCTAGTGGAATATGGATTGGCCTACTTGGAGAACAATTTAGTTTAGAGGTGATTGATGAAGGGTGGGGGCCCTATGGGTGTGTTTCTACACTAGGTAAATCTACGGAGGATAAACTTGTAGATAGGAAATTGATGTTGGATGATATGGAGGGCTAACGAAAATCCATAGGTCCATTTAATGTAACATAAAAAATGTGATTTGGGATTCTGAAATGGGAAGGTTATAAATATGATGAGAAGAAGCATGAGGTTCAATCTTTTAAGTTCAAAACTATTACGACTCCTTATCCTAAGGGGTAAAAAAACATGAGTGTCAATTTTCCAAGGGACACTATATTTGGGACAACTCATGTGGGTGGGACTGTTACTCGTTGATAATACCAAAAATATAATGGAGGGGATGGTAAAACAAAGCTAGGTATGGTGACCCTAAAGGTGAATGATAAAGGATGTGACTGGGAAATGGAACTGCACTATGAGGGAGTAAGGACTTTCCATTTTCGAACATATACTTGATGGGGCAATAGGATGGTCTAAATTGAATGGGCTATGAATCTTCGTAATAAGTACCAACACATAAAAACCAAATATCCGACATGAAAAATATCTGATGAGAAACATAATATGACATCTATTTGATAAAAATGATAGTGAGCACATGTACCTGTGTTCGAGGCTAGGATATGGATTCCATGGAGATCTGATTGACATGTAAAATAGATAGCACCAACATGTAGATGAGAGTTTCAATATCATGCTTCCATGAATGGTTTGAAAAAAGGATCTCCTTGGCTCCTGTATGGGGGTTCAGAAGATTGGGAGGGGGAATATATATGGGCATGGTGCCACGAATTCCACCTCATTTGTACTTTCATTGGTGGAGTTTTGGTATGCTCATTTGGATGCATTTACAAGTTTTGATAAGTCCTAGGTGATCTAATTCAACGAGAAAGGACACTGATGAGTAGTCATCACCTCATGGAATTTTTGTAGTTTATGGTTTTTGGCACGAGGGGAGTATGAAGGGCTGTATGACCACATTTATGAGTGGAGAAGAGAAATTGCGAAGGAAAATTAATTATACCTACACAATATTGCACAAGTATAATCTGTTTTCTCATGTATTATAAGCGAGAGGAGTTGAAATATTCACATATATGGATGCACAATTGTTGCAATTTCTCCCACATAATTTTGAGTGACTGTCTAGTGGACAGTGGCACAACCTTCCATGACTGCAAGAGAAAAAATTGTTCAAGGATACACATATGTGTGATGAATAGATGCATGGTTAGTGAATGATTGTACAAGTTACAAGCACAGAGACTTGAGTGACTATATCTACAATAGTTGTGCAGTTCTACACAATTATTTATGGTACAATTTTGTTGATGTGTAGGATTTATCTTTGGATTTCTTGGATGATTTTGGATAACTCAAGTCTTTTTGGTTTGGATACAGGTGAGAGATGATACTATAAGATGTCGATATGGTGGTGAGAGAGGGACTCAAAGAAGATCCATAGAGATGTGGGTGGGGGGGAGGATATGAATATTAGGAGGAGGTTGGCCAGCATGGGTGTGATGAATTTTTTTTACTATTCCCCTCTCAGATCACAGGAGAGGCTGATTCAAATTTTGGTTGGGATGTGGAGTCCCAACCTTCAGGATTTCATGGTTTTCTGACATGAGGTCTTCTTTTTAGTGGAAGTTGAGCTCTATTTTTTAAGAGGGCTCATGTTTATGGGTATCAAGCTAGATGCAAAACCTCTCATACCTCCAGGAAAGAAGGTAGATGATATGGCGCTCTATCATTTCTCTATTGAGGATCCATTCACTTACGGGTTGATCAAATTATTGGTCATATACTCACTGTTGACACAAGTGGCGACGTAGATCCCCCTACCTCAATAGGTTCTGCATGACCTCCCGGTCTTAGGATCATTCTAACTTTGCACCTGAGTCAGATAGTGATCTGAAAATGGAATGTACTTGTTTAAGGGTGCAAGGTATCCATTTTCCATAATTCAAAATGTGAGTTATACTCTCAAATGTGACCTCTGTTAATGTGAGAACTTACTATT
>JZKD02S0101249.1:173244-185302 GCA_000966675.3 Picea glauca
CATATCGATCTTAGGAACATGGTTGGTCTTCAACCCAAAGTTAGAGTTTCTCCATTCTTGATTCACCTTCCTTGTGTTCTCATCATGAATTTCATGGGATACATTTTCACTTTCAGGTGTCCTCTCTATTAGGATTTTTTTCAATCCTTCCATGATCTCCCCTTTTAAAGCGTCCATCTTAGTATTTATTGCCTCAAACTTAGCTTCTATTGAATCCATCATCTCTTGTAGTTCATCTTTTGTAAATGTCTTCTTTTGTCAATCATTTATGTCCCTATGCATTTCTTCACCTTAATAAAGAGTCCAAGTAGTATTGTTTGGAGGCTTATTTGGTGTAGAAGTTCCCTTTTTTGGTGGCATGTTGGCCAAGTATCACTTTAAACCTTGATTTTGAGGTGGTTCTACTAGACAATCTTCATTTTATTGTATCTCCAAAATTTCATCCCTTCTGAGTGTGAACTTTTATATTTTATAGGTCTCTAATATTTCTTCTCTTCAATGCCATAGGTTTGATAAAAATTGGATGTGGCAAGTGGAATTTACGGTAACTTCCCCACAACTTGCTGCTTTTTGACCTTTCTAGGAGAACTCACTTGTATAGCATGCCCCACACAAAATAATTGGTATAAAATTCTGAAACTTGTACCAGAACTACTAAGGTCTATCCAATATCCAATGCAACTAGTCTCACTCAATTTGGATACTCTAGGAAGAATTTATGATTGTTTTACCTAGAACACCTGCTTGACACTGGTCAATAGAACTAGTCTGATACCTTATCTTTCACATGATGTATCTACAAATTTACGATTACCCAAAAGCTGAAATTTCAACCACAAATACCTTACTAATTTATGAGAATATCCTTTCAATTTCATGGTTTGAAACGTTACAGAAGACATTTTATAGAAAAAATTCCTCAATGGCTCAATTCAGGATGATTCCAAAACCCTATCTTACAAAGGATGTATCTCTGAAAGTATAAGGCCTCAAGAGATGAATTTTTAAACTAACGTACCTTGATCCATCTACTAAATATTCTCCAAGACGTTCCTTCTGAATCATTGTAGAAAAATATTTATAGCGAAAATGCCATGGTGTCTCAGATGTAGCAACAAAACCCCAAGAGCTTGAGCTCTAATACCATATGTTAAGAACCAAATATCAATATAGCATAGAAAAACCTCATAATAAGTACTCAAAGCCTTGAAAAAGAGATAATTTAAGATAATAAGCCTCTTCGAAGGGGAAACCTCCTTTTACCCCACATAAATGTTAAAGTACAAGCTGATTCCAAATGAAAATGTCTCCTTGGTATATATAGGAGACTAGGAGATATAATTACAACTAATGGAATAAATCCGACATAAATAAAATAACATTACTAATGTAATATGCCCCAATTAAGGGGTAATGAGCCAATATTAGGGCTTAACATCCTTCCACGATTGTTGTTTGACATCTCACTAAAATTTTCTCAATTAGAATTTCAAATCGATCTAGAAACCAAAAGTGAAACCTCCATGAGAAAAATAAAACAAAATTAGTCATCCATTTGGAAAGTAAAAACAAATGAAAGAGATATATAAATTTTAAAAACTCAATTCTTCTAAAAAAGTTACAAAACCAATAATACTTATCTAAAAATAAATCACTTCATCATACACAATATATATAACTATTGATCTACTCCAATCACTAACCCAAAAAATCATTCGTCATGACTTGAAGCCTCTGCTATCCTGGAAGGTCGAGGATGGGTGGGCTCTATCACTACTTAGAATGAAACTTGTGCATAGAAACATATAAGTAATTAGGATTGGGAAACACGGTGATGAGACACTGTGTTTCAGCACGAACTTGTGAGAATGTTTTTAAAACACCATTAGCTAAAATATTTAAACATAGAACTACTAATCTACTGCAATAGCTAACCCAAACAATCACTCATCATGACTTGAAGCCTCTGTTATCCTGGAGGCTTGGTGGGATCTATCACTAATCAGGATGACACTTGTGAGTGGAAACACACAAGCAATGAGCATTAGAAAAATCATGTTGAAACATCGTGTCTCAACACCAGCTTGTGAGAAAGATTTAAAAATGACCAGGTAATTTATCCAAACTGCAGGTAAGCTCAAAAATTTAAAGACAAAACTATTGATCTACTTCAATCACTAACCAAAATAATCACCCATCATGACATGAAGCCTTTGTTATCTTGGATTCTAGGCGGGCGATATCATTGATCAAGATGACACTTGTGCGATGTGCATGGAAACACAAAATAAACGAGCATTGGTAAAATGTTGTTGAAACATAGTGTTTCAACACCAACTTGTGAGAATGATTTAAAAATTCCTAGGTAATTTAATAATTTATCCAAACTATAGTTTGTGAGTAAGCTAAAAAACCGAAACACATAACTATTGATCTACTCTAATTGGAAATCATTAACCCAAACAATCACTCATCATGATCGAAAGCCTCTGCTATGATGGATACTTGGTGGGGCTATGGGCTCTATCACTGATAAAGATGACACTTGTGCAACATGTGTGGAAACACACAAGCAATGATAATTGGGAAAATTGTGTTGAAACACCATGTTTCAACACCATCTTGTGAGAATGATTTAAAAATACCTAGGTAATTTATCCAAACTATGGGTAAGCTAAAAAACTTAAACATGTTATAGAGAACTACTAATGTACTCTAATCATTAACCCAAACAATCACTCGTCATGAACCAAAGCCTCTTCTATCCTCGAGGTTGGGCGGGCACTTGGCTCTATCACTAATCAGGATAATCCCTACTATCATATGCACTTAATGAATGCCCATAAAATATTTGCTACTAGCGGAGCGGAGAACCATTAGCCCATAAATGCTAATATATTATGATTATCCTTGTACAGTCGTGAAAATTTTCAAAAGTTGCAGAGAGGGATCATAAGCCACTTATGACTTACCTGATATCAAGATTCAAGGTTCTGTAGGGGCCAGTCTGGCAACCATAAACATTGACACAGAGTGACCAGGAAGATGACAAGGAATCGATGCTTTCTCCTCCTGTAATTTGAAAATTTTGACAATAGAATTATGATTTGGAACTTGTCCTTTGAATATTTCAAGATAGGCATGCCTAAATAGTTCAAGTCGAACCACTTGGATCTATTAATATTGTGAATCACCATCAAATTGGGGAAAATTTTTCTGAAACCCACAACTGAATTCATGTAAAAAATCCAAATCGGGGGCATCCTCTATAAAACTAAACACGCCAAATAGGTGCGAAAAAAAACCCTAAGGCTAATGGCCATTCCCAAATTCAGGTGGATCATGGTCCTTGGCCTTGTGAAAAAACTAAAATTGTGGGTGAAAACCCCGAAAGATCGATGGATACTCTTAGAAATCGGGCAAAAACCCCAAAATATTGATGGCTACTCCCATAAATTGGGCAAAAGGGAGGATGACTGCCATTTTTCCAAGGAAAAAAATGTAATTAATATTTAAATTTCGAGCGCCATTTTTGGGCTAAATATATCATCAATATTGTTTTAAAGATAAAATGTGGGAGAATTGGGATTAATATGGTTTCTCTTTTAATATATAAAATTTGCCATGCCAAAATTTGAAGGGGCTAAATTTCACCCATGGGCAAAATTTCGCCCCTAACATTTTCTATGCACAATAATCACTTGTGCCTCTAGGATAATGAAGAACCTATTTCACTATTAGTGAATTATTTTTAAGTTTCTTTTCCATGTATCTGTTGATAACACCAACTGCATGTAAAATATATGGTCTTGTGCATACCATCACATACATTAAACTTCCAACTGCACGAGTACAGGAGACATATAATCGCTTTCTTATTTATTAGTAGGAAATAAACTTGAATAAATCTTCAAATGGGAAGCCAAAGAGATATTTACTAATTTCACATTATTCATACCAATTATCATGAGTATCTTCTCCACATACTTCTTTGTGAAAACCAAAGCTTACCATGTTTCATGTCTCTATGTATTTCTATGCCCAAAATTTGATTTGTTGCTCCTAGATCCTTTATATAAAAAATCCTAGCAACATGATCCTTTAACCTATTGATCTCAGCCATGATTTTACTTGGTACAATAATACCATCAACATATAACACTAAGATATATAATATATTATTTTCTAAATTTTTTAAGTAAATGCAATGGTCATACTCACTTGTAAAATTTTGGCTTGTCATGAAGGAATACAAATTCTTATACCATTTCCTAGGAGACTTCTTCAGGCCATACAATCAATTTTTGAGTTTGCAAACAAATCTTCTTTTGTGATCCTAAAAAAAAACTTCTAGTTGTTACATATATATTTCCTCGTCCAAAAATCCATACAAAACTATTGTTTTAACATCTACGTTCTCTAACTCAAGATCAAGTAACTAGTGTTAATACTACATGAATAGAAGAATGCTAGTGAAAATATTCCATGGAAATATATACCCTTCATTTGAGAATACCCCTTTTCCACCAATATTTATTTGCACCTTTCAATTTCATCACCAACCCCTTATTTTAGTTTGTATACCCATTTGAATCCAACAAATTTCCCGTCCTTTAGGAGTTCTACCACATCCCATGAATTATTCATCTCCAAGGAATACATTTCTTGTCTCATTGATATATTCCATTTAGCACTTTCAATAAAATATATTGCTTCCTGATAACAAGTAGGTTCCCCATCATTAGAAATCAAAGAAATAGATGAAATTTAATTTTCATACTTCTGAGGAGGATTTATTGTCCATTTAGATCTCCTCAAAGTTGGTTGTGGCATGTCCACATTTTCCTGTATATTTTCCACATCCTCATCTACTTCTTTAGAAGCTTCTTCCTACTCCCTATTTTATCTAGATGGTTAAATTTTCATTTGAATTTGTTGATTTTGTGGTAATTATTACTATTTCATTTCAACTTCTATTATGCTTGATTTTATAAGAGGATATTCATCAAATAGTACATATCTATGAATAGTGATTTTATTGGCAATGAGATCCCACAATATGTATCCATTAACTCCATCACCGTAACCAACAAATATATACTTCTTTGTTATAGATTCCAACTTAGGATGTTGATATTTATAAATAAAAGCATATAAGCATCACAACAAAAAAAAATTAGCTTTCAGTAATCACAAGAATGACTTATTCATATCTCTTCAAGAATATTATAGTCTATTGCAACTAATGGTGACCCATTTAATAAATAGCGAGTTGCAGTGATTGCTTCTTCCCACAACTCTTTCTGTAATTTACTCAGCATGTTCCTTTCTCTCTCCACAAGAGTCATGTTCATGTGTTCACCCAAGCCATTTAAATAGATAGTGTAAAATGTGAACTCACCTCCATTTTCTATTCTTAAGAACTTGATTGACCTATGTTTTCTCTTTTCAACCAAAGCTCTAAATCGCTTAAATACATTAAACACATCAGGGTTTCTATTGAGAATATAGAATCACACATTTCTAGAGTAATGATGATGACCATCCAAAAGAAACTATAGAATATTCTCCCAAACATCTAAATAAATATAATCTAGAATAATCTTACTTGTATGACTACCCATTTTAAACTTCTATCTACACTTCTTCCCCCAAAAAGTACTTGCAAAAATTCAAATTCAAAGATTTTAAATCTAGAAGAAAATTTAAATTAATTAGTACCTTTATCACTTTATCTCTCATATGGCCATGCTTTTGATGACATAAACCTTTGGAGGCAAGAGAATACACCTTGAAGGAATATACTTAGCCCTCACCTTTCCCAATGATTTTCCTTTGGAGGCCATACGCCACATTTTTGGGCTTGAAGAGTAGCTTCATTTGCTTCCTTATATTCCACCACTGCTTCATTTATCTTAGTAGTCCTTTCCAAATTGTAAAGGTTCTCAATATTTACAGCTTTCATTACCACAAAAACTCCCTTTAATTATCCTCCTTGAATTGTAAATTTATTACCTCCAAAATCCAAAAATTGCAAGGAAATTAATTTCTTTTCGAGTTATGGTACATATATTACCTTTTTCAACCTCCATACAATATCATCGAACATTTTAATCTTAATACTTCCAATCTCAACAGTCTTACAAGAAACATTCTTCTCCAAAAAAACATTATTGTCATCAATAGCTTGGTAAGAATAAAGCCAACTCCTATGTGTAAAGAGGCGATCCAAAACACCATAATCTAATAACCATTCCTCATGACACTGTGAGATATTAAAAACATATAATACTTCATCAACCATACCTAAACTTGTCTCAACATGATTTTCTTTATTTGTGGAGTCATCCTTGGATCCTTGCCACTTCCAACAATCTTTCTTGATATTCCCTCATTTATTGCAGTACCAACACCTAGCCACTATTACTTTTTTTGTGGATGTTTCTAAAACATAATCACAATAAAGAGTGTCTATTGTGCTAAAGCTAATAGAAGAGACTAAGTAGTCCTAAGCCTCAAATAATTAACAAAATAACGTGAATGCCTTCTCTTCATCTTTGATTTTTATGCTCATACTAGTTCCAAAATACCTTTTTATGCTTATACTAGTTCCATAATCCCTTTTTTGTTTCCTCTCCAAAAATATTAAAAAGTACATCATCTTGCAAATACAACCTAATGGTGTGGAGAGCTCTTATATCCATATCTTTCTAGTCCTCCTAAGTCATAGTGTAGGTAGAGCACATGTGTCAAATCATACGGGAGAAACCTCAAGAGGTATGTTTATCTCATGCCACAAGACTAAAGAACAACCTAAAGATCTCTGGTTGATGTACAGTGGATGCAACAATCACATGAAAAGTAACAAAGAATTACTTTCATGCATTGATTCTTCAATCTCATCTGATATTACACTTGGAAATGATTACTTAGTCAAGGTTCAAGGAAAATGAACTGTTCCTATTCTTACTAAACATAATGTAAAGAAAGACATAAACAATGTCTATCATGTTCCAGATCTGAAACATAATTTTCTAAGTGTAGGACAACTCATTAAACATGGCTATAAGGTACTTTTTGAGGGAGCATATTGCAAGATATATGACAAAATCCCAAGCAGAAAATTGATTTCTGAAATCCATATGACTCTGAATAGGATGTTTCCCCTTACACTCAGAACTGCAAATTTGATTCAACCATATGCACAGAGTGCATCTACCCTGAATGAAACAATGGTTTGGCATACAAGATTTGAACATCTACCATTTAAGATTTTAAGTCTTCTATATAAGAACTCCATGGTCAAAGATCTTCCTATCTTTAAAGAGAAAATTCCCCCATGTGAGTCTTGCATCTTGGAAAACATAAGAGAACTAGATTTCCACAGTCTTCCAATCAAGCCAAACAACATCTTGAAATTGTTCACACTGACCTATGTGGACCAATGCAAACAGAGTCAATAGGTGGTAGCTTTTACTTTCTAACATTTATTGATGATTTCAGTAGAAAAATATGGATCTATTTTCTCAGACGCAAGTCTGAAACATTTGCAAAATTCAAAGAATTCAAGGCAGAAACTGAAAAACGGAGTGGAAAATATATCAAAGCACTCAGGTCAGATGGAGGTGGAGAATACAACTCCAGAGAATTTGCAAATTTATGCAAATCACAAGGCATTATCATGCAAACAACAACCAGGTATACTCCACAACAGAATGGAGTGGCTGAAAGGAAAAATTAGACAATAATGAATATGGAAAGAACACTTCTTAAAGAGAAAAGTTTTTCAAATACTTTTTGGGATGAAGCAGTAGCATGCTCATTTTATCTCCTGAATAGATCTCCAACCACCAGTCTAAAGATGAAAGTCCCTCAAGAAGCATGGAGTGGGACAAAGCTCAATGTAGTGCATCTAAGGACATTCAAATGCATAGCATACGCTCACATACCTTCCGAATTAAGGAAGAAACTTGATGACATAAGTGAGAAATGTATTTTCACTGGATATAGTGAAACATCTAAAGCTTACAGGCTTTACAATCCAATCACCAAGAAACTAATTGTTAGCAGAGATGTAAAATTTCTGGAAAATCAATTCTGGAATGATTCAGAAAATTAGTAGATGGACAGTCAAAATCCATTGCTGCCAAGTTCTGAAAACGCAGAAAATTCAGAACAACAAGTACCTCAAACTACTCTTCCAAGATTGCAGGCATAAAGACAACCTGGAAATTCTCAGGATAACTCAACTTCCAGCAGAGAATCATTCTCTGAACCACAAAATTAGAGAACTCGAAGTTTGAGAGAAATCCATCAGCAGTTGAATGACTTTGAACAACACAACATTTTTTCTTTAATGTCATGTCAACCTACATCCTTTAAGGACGCAGCTAAGGAGCCACATTGGGTTCAAGCCATGAACCAAGAAATTGACTCCATTGAGAAGAACAAGACATGGGATCTTGTTGATTTGCCAAGTCACAAGAAGAGTATTGGTGTCAAGTGGATTTACAAAACTAAACTCAATGAAAAAGGGCAGATCTAAAAACACAAGGCAAGACTTGTTGCCAAAGGATTCTCACAACAACCAGGTACTGATTATGGTGAAACTTTTTCTCTAGTAGAAATATTAGACACTGTAAGGACTCTATTGGCCATAACAGCCCAACACAAATGGAAAGTATACCAGATGGATGTCAAGTCAACATTCTTGAATGGTTTTTTAGAAGAAGAAGTTTATGTCGATCAACCATCTAGATTTGAAGTCCAAGAGCACCCAGCCAAAGTATATCAGTTGAAGAAAGCCTTGTATGGCTTAAAGCAAGCTCCCAGAGCTTGGTATAGTAGAATTGACACTTATCTGATCAAAAGTGGTTTCAGCAGAAGCCAAAATGAGCCAATTCTTTACACCAAAAGAGATCAGCACGGTAAAATTTTGATTGTATGTTTATATGTTGATGACATGATCTATATGGGAAATCTTGAGTTAACGGATTTTAAACATGCCATACAATCTGAGTTTGAGATGACAGATCTTGGCATCATGAAATATTTTTTAGGGATTGAGGTTAATCAATCAACCAAAGGAATTTTTGTCTGTCAGCAAAAGTATGCAATAGACATCATCAAAAGATTTCGCATGGAAGGATGCAATCCAGTAGAAACCCCTATACCCCTAGGCACAAAATTGAGCAAGAAAGATGAAGGTCCTACAGTGGACTCTACCCTGTACAAAAGTTTAGTAGGCAGTTTGTTGTATCTTACAGCAACTAGGCCTGACATTATGTATGTAGCCAACCTTGTTTCTAGATTCATGGAATCCCCCAAAGATTCTCATTGGAAAATGGCAAAACGAATTTTCATATATGTTGCAGGAACTCTCAATTTCCGCTTATGGTACACTAAATCTGATAGTAATCAACTTTCTGGTTACACAGACAGTGATTTTGCAGGCAACCTAGATGACAGGAAAAACACATCTAGACATGTTTTTCACCTGGCCTCGAACCTAATCTCACGGGCATCAAAGAAGCAGCCAATTGTTTCAATATCTTCTGTAGAGGCAGAGTATGTCGCTGCTACCTCAACTTCCTGTCAAGTTGTGTGGCTAAGAAGAATATTGAAAGATATGTCACATATAGAAAATGATCCAACTCCTATTTTCTGTGACAATACTTCAACAATTGCTCTATCCAAAAATCATGTGTTTCATAAGAAAAGAAAACACATTGACACTCGTTTTCATTTCATACGCGAGCTAGTCAATAATGGTGATATTGCACTACAATTTTGTGGTTCTCGAGATCAACTTGTTGATATCTTTACAAAGTCACTAGGAAAATTAGTTTTTGATTTTAAGAGACAACACTTAGGCATAATCAGTGCTGATGTTTGTAACTGTTGAGTTTAAGAGGGAGTGTTAAATATAATGTAACCTCAATAGTCTGACTGTACACTGCTAGTTGTCCTGGCCAGCTGTACTTTCTATTCTTGATTTGCTTGAGCCTATTTAGCTCAGCTATTTCCCACTACATAGTACTCCTTCAGACTTACTTCTCATTGTACTCTTCTTCATACATTCTAATATACTGTTTTATGTTCTATTCTTTCTCTCTGCATTTCTTGCTTCATAATTTATCACCTTCACCCCAACAAAGCAATAGGACTTATATTTCCAACCTAGATGGTTTTCACACCAAAAAAAATAAAAAATTATAACAACTTCAAAACCCAATTACATGATAAACCATTAAAGTTCGCTTGATGCAATCAATCTAGGCGGATCCGATCCAAAATATGTGTGGGGAACAACCCTAGAAGCTTAGGAGTTAAGGCCCAATCAAATTTATAAGAAGCATATTTGGTTCACCAGAAATGTATCGTAGTTGGATCGCAACAACACTCATGAAGGAAGCAACGACATAGAGCCACCGAGTTGCAACCAAAATTTCCACTTCTCTCTAGACAAAAGGGATGATTTTCCCTAGTGGCTGCCAGGCCTACATGTATGCAATGCTCACTCAACTCCACTTGCTCGGGCAACACATCCTTCATGGCCTCAGCTTCAACTAATCTGAAGGCAATGCAACCCGAAGATGGGTTCCTTCGAGATATTGCGAGAGGATACCTATTTCCCCCTTCATCGAGCCGAAGCTCCAGAGCCACCATCTTGCTCGGGCAACACGTCCTTCATGGCCTCTGTTTCAACTAATCTAAAGGCAATGAAAACCGAAGATGGGTTCCTTTGAGAATACCCATTTCCCCTCCATCGATCCAAAGCTCCAGAGCCACCATGACGTCCTTCTCCTCATAGTGGCTCTGATAACACTTGTTGAAAACGTGAGTCCACAGAGAATATCACAATGGTTCTGATAACACTTGTTGAAAACGTGAGTCCGCAGAGAATATCAAATGCAGCACAAACAAATTAATTGCGAAGAAATTAAAGGAAAAGATAAAAACAAGATAACATAATCACTTTCAACAAGACATTGATTTACTTGGTAAAACCCTCACAATATGCCAAGGAAACATCCACCCGACAAAGTATGGTACTCTTATTGCTCAAAGGTAAAGACTACAATATTCCAATAGTAGACTTACAAAACTGTGTGAATGCCCCTCTCTATCTTCTCTGCTATGCAGATATTCACTGCCACAGTTACATGAACTACCATCCTTCAAGAACTGCCAGGGTTACATGAACTACCATCGAACTACCACGGTTACATGAACCAGTTTTGGTTGTTGTCACAATTTCAACAAGACTATGGCTGGAATCTCTCATGCTTATAAAACTTTTGTTTAAGCTAGATTTCCAAAAGCAATCACAGAGATTCAAATCGTGGGTCCACTGAGAATGCCCAACAAGAGGTATCCTAATATCATAGAATAAGTTGCCTTCGATTTGTAAGACGAGAACCTTCTGTTGTTCTTACCTCTAAGATAACTTAGCACCACTGTACACAAACTTTTAAGACTACTTGTAATTAGCTAGTAGCAGGAATGTAAACCAGTGTTAGAAACACGTCAAAGTAAGACATCCAAAGAAATAAAAATGAGATGTTGGTGTTAGAGATAATGCTTATAGTTGTTGTAACTATGAGTTATCTTTTGTAACCGTGAGTTTCTAGGTTAACTATTACTGTTGTAATAGTTAGTTTCAATTATGACTGTTGTAACTGTGAGTTTCTAAGTTTACTATTTTTAGCTAATCAGATCCACTTTCTTAGGATCTAGATTGCTAGGAGTCAGTGATCTGCATGCTATATATGTAACCTCCATTTGTCTATTAAGGGATATACATTCTATTATTGTGTGTTAATCTTGTGCAATGGATGCTCTCTCGATTTCTATTTTGGTATCAGAGCAAGGTTAGAATCTTGCTGGCATTGCTGCATGGAGGAGGTCCGGTTGCATTGTTGTGCGCATAGAAGAAGGAGCTACTCTCTATCTGTTTGTTGAAACCGTTGTGAAATGTCTATCGCTGAAATCGCCTTTGGAATTGTTGTCTATTATTCAGATCAGTACGATTACCTCACTAAGGAGCTGCCGCATT
>JZKD02S0101249.1:186131-200970 GCA_000966675.3 Picea glauca
CCTTTTATCACGGAAGCCCCGATGAGCCGAGTTGTCAAATTGTCCAGTATACAAGTGCTACAATGATGGTCAGAAGCGTTTTGACTTTAAATGTGTCGATGGAAAGCTCGAAGAACAGGGACAAGAAAGAGCGGAAGCCGTGTGATTGCAGAGTGAGTTTCAGTGTTGAGAAAGACCAGATCAGACAAACAGATGAAAGTTCTAGTGTTGTAACCTTTTGTTATGTTTTGTAATTTGTGATTGTGATATTTGTAATGTAAGCATTAAGAGAGGGTGTTAGAGATAATGCTTATAGCTTTTGTAACTATGAGTTAGTTTTTGTAACGGTGAGTTTCTAGGTTAACTATTACTGTTGTAATAGTTAGTTTCAACTATGACTGTTGTAACTGTGAGTTTCTAAGTTTACTATTTTTAGCTAATCAGATCCACTTTCTTAGGATCTAGATTGCTAGGAGTCAGTGATTTGCATGTTATATATGTAACCTCCATTTGTCTATTAAGGAATATACATTCTATTATTGTGTGTTAATCTTGTGCAATGGCTGCTCTCTCGATTTCTATTTGTTGGCGACATACACCTTATCGCAAAGAGTCAAAAAATTGGAAGACTAATAACACCGAAGCTTGGAAAAGAATGAACTTTCGTGTTCATGTGATCACATTGTAGCTTGGAGAAAGATCAAACTTTAGTCTTCATGGACCATATCGCTGCCTCTCGAATTTTGTCTTCATCCGCCCTCTTGCAGCCTTTCAAATTTTGTCTTGATGCGTTGTATCGCACCCTTCAAAATTTTCTATCCTTCTAGTTTCTAGTTTTTGTGCCCGGTCGCATCTCCACAAAACTTCAAACTTTTGGGCCTTTGCAAAGAATGTCATTGCCCTCAAAAGTGGCACTTCGCCCAACATAAAATGGCCAATCTTGAAAAGAAAACACCGGGATCAAATGCCAAACTGGCTTGATTACATTATGGCAAGTTGTGTGATTTGATTTTTACTTTTGTTTCCTTGTGGTTTGCTGGGATGCCGTCCGTCTGAAGTTCAAACGATTTCGACTGTTGGAAGTTAAAAAGATTCTCATTGCTGGTGGTAAGATTGAGATCGCTGTCTCAGTTGAGCTTTTGCATGAAGGTGTTAAAAGGAGAGACCTATGGATTCACACCAGCATCCAGATGCGCACAGTAGCTCCACCAGAAATCAAAATATGGGGCTGGGCCTCGAAATCCCACGAGGCACAGCCAGGCAATTTGTTTTTTCAACACGAGTACTGTCAAACAAAAGAAAAGTAGGAATCTGGAACAAGGGAGTAAACCTTTTAATAATAATCTGGAACAAGATCTTTCGAAGTTGCTATTGAAAATACAAAATCGAATAAAGATGTACGATGCATTTTTCGGTTGAATGTGCAGTTTTAAAAGAAAACAAAACGAAGATTAGGGTCACCAAAGATGCACTACGACAAGAAGAACCTGTAGTGAGAGAAGAATACCATAACTTGAAACTAAGTTCAAAATTAAATCCAAATATTCCTAAGTTCAGTGTTATTTAATAAAAACACTTAGCCATTTATTGTAAAAAAGCACTTGAAAAGGAAAAAAAAACTGAAAAGGAAAAAAAAAAACTAAGACAAGATCTCAAGAAAAGACATTTTCTTTGGGGTGAAGTATATCCTATTTTACAAATTCTCTAATTAATTAAAGGGAATTTCATAAATGATACGAAATGATACCTACTGTGGACGACGAAATGATACCTACTGTGGATTTTCCGAATAACATATGTAAAGGGAATTTCATAAACAAAATCGAAATTCCAATCTAATTAATTAAAGGGGACTTCATAAGCAAAATAGAACTTGCCAATTGGTGATAGAGCCAAGAAAAACAGTCATATGAGAAAAAGGAAAATTTAAAAATTAAAGAGCTCCACGAAGAAAACTAAAGGTGCTAGCTGCTAACATGAAGAAAGGTAGTTACCAATCAACCTTTCTATAAATCGAAGGGAAATAAAATGTAAAATAGCTTTTGAAGGGAAATAACATAATTTTCATGTACTTGTGCTATGAGGAAAAGTCATTTTTGAAGAAGTTGATTCTTGTGTTGTATATGCCATGGACTACTCCTATGTATTTCCTATGCATTGGGGTTATTGTAAGAATGTACTTACACTATGCATTATTCTCATGTTTAGAGTTTATATTCTCCTTTTTTTTCTAAGAATGTTTGTCTAAGTCCATTCTCATATGATTCTCATAAGAGAGATATTGAGTATATGGTTCAACAAATGGTAGGCATCTCCATTCTAGTCAATATTATTTCTCTTCACCAAGTGGTGATAATTTACAAAAAGGGTTATTCATGGTGAATGTGTCCTAATTATATGAATCTAAATAAGATCACCATTAAATAATTAGGATATCACTATATTAAAATTGGGGAAGAAGATATCCCCATAGAAGCCTTTATAACAAATGAAGGTCATTGTCAAATTCTATTTATTCCTTAGGTTTTACTAATAGATCTTCATCTTTTCAAATCTTATGAATTCTATTTTCAACCCCTTCCTCATAAATTATGCATGAGAATTTTTCAATAATATACTATTTTACACCAAATCTTCAAAAAACATGTACAACATATTGACACAATCTTAAAACTATTAGAGGAGCAACAATTATATGCAATTCTTCTCAAGTGTTTGAGGATTAGGAAGTGGAATAATTGGTTCATATTGTTTTTTATTAGGGTGTTGAGGTAGGCCCTAAAACAATTGAGGCTATGATGGAATGTTTCTCAAAACCTTGAATAACTATATGGGATTCTTAGGATCCATGGGATACTACCTCAACTTTGTCAAGAATTGTGGTTGAATAGTACCACCTCTAACATCATTATCAAAATCTTATGTTTTTTTTTTGACTAAATAAGCAGCCCAATATTTTGTAAAAGGTAAGGAGGTCATTCATAAAATTCTTGTATTTACCACACTTGACTTCAAAAATACCTTTATTGTGGAATGTGATGTCCAGAGGCATGGAACCAGTGTAGTTTTCATACAAGAAAGAATACCCTTGCCTTTAAAGGAGTTTCCAAATTAAATGAAACAACATTCTCAAACCCTTTTATGAGAAGGAAATGGGAGACATACTACATGCATTCAAGCAATGATGCTCTTACATTAAAATAAGACACTTCAATGTGAAGTGCATTTTTTAACAATGATCATCTTCAAAGGAGAAGCAAAGATATTTTAGGTCATGCCTTCAAAATTCTACAAAAAAAGAGAATAAAACAAACATATTTTAGGTCATGCCTTCAAAATTCTACAAAAAAAGGGAATGAAAATGTGGTGGTGGATGCACTTTCAAGGAAAGAAGAAGATATTGAGTCCTTAATTTGTTCTATTTTCATTCCACAAGATGTAGGGTGGAAGAACAAAGAATAGAATGGTCACGTGCCTAGAATGTATGGTAGCTCTTTGAACAACTACAACAATACCCTAATGCATCAAATAATTTTTTGTGGAAGAATGATTAACTTTGGTATAAGGATCACATGTATTTATGTAAGAATTATCAACTCAAACAAATACACACCTTATTATTGTTATTTTATTATGCTATACAATTGTGATGACCTATCCAAGGTCTACCCATAGTATGGAAGTCTCTAAATTTACAGGTTGCCCTATAACTCCTCAATGGAACTGCCCAAGGATCCCTTCTTTCTCAAAGTTATATATATCTAACTTGATTTCGTAGGCCCTTCATAATTTTTACTACAAACTATCCTTGATGCTAACCATTCATCATAATCTTAATTAGACCTCATGAATTGATCACATGATCACATACATCGATCAATTCATTCATCTTCATGAATAGGTTCTTCACATTCATCTTCTACTTATCTTGTTCTACATCAGCGTTTATGCATAAACTAGTAATAGTCTCACGGGCTTATCCTTTCCCCATATGACCAATATTTGTAACCAATAATTTGTTACTCGAACGCTTATCCCTTTAATGTTGACTGCTTAGTGCCTGCCCTTCATATGATCAAAACTTGTGACCTTGCATTACTCCTATTAGTGATTAAACATCCAAAACCACTCGTGATATTCCCCTAACTGCACGGACGGTTGAGGTGTGGTTTTAAAACTCACCATGTGAAGAACCTCGTGTATAGAATAAAAGCCTTCCTCTTAACTGCTAGACTCTTTTTCGATGTGCACTCTATCTCCACCGTAGATATCCTCTACTACTCAATGGTTGATCTAGATATACCATAACTCCCAAAGTCATTAGATCAACGAATCTGTTTTAACCCTTCGTTGAGATGGATGCATCTTGTCCCTTTCGTAAATTCAACAAGGTTCCTTAACCTTCTCCCGGAAGATATTATCCCGATGCATGGACTGACCATCAACAGTCTGAATTTATTCGTAATCCAACCTCACCTTTAAACTCCTCCGACTTCCCAAAAAAAATTGTTTCCCATCCATCGATTTTCTCCCAAATTTTAGATAGGACGATTCATGTTGACCAATGCCTCCTACTTTGCACTACCTCGATCCAATGACTGATATGGATCCTGATTAGATGTTTCCTTTATATTTTCTTCTCTAACTCGATTTCCTTCGAGTGTTTCCCCTTACTGGCACGTGGTCTCTTATCCTCGTGTGCATCATTGACCATAAATTTGATCAATGATCAGTTCATTGACTCTCCTTTAATCTCGATAAAATCCAACTTTAGTCAAACATCCATTTTTCTGGAACCTACACATAATCAACATTGAAACCTACATCCACATGAATTACTAATTAAGTAGAGCCCTACAATACCCGATTTCCACATAGAAATTTAACACACATATAATGGCGGTTCATAGAACACTTAAAATAGTGCTCAATCTCTCCATTAAATTCACACATATGTATACATGGAAATTACATAAGGCTTCCACTGCCTTCCCTGGCCTAATCTACATTTGATAGGCCTTATTCTCGCTGGCCGGATTCCTTCACTAAATTGGCCTTCTCCTCTCTCTTTCCTTTAGGCTTACAATTATACTTTTGAACTATAATTAATTCAGATCCAAAATATTCTCAACAACACTTCTTAAATCAATCCCTTAAGATCTCTAGATCCATAAATCAGAAAAGAGCATACAAAAATATCTCAAAATCAAATCCCTACGGATCCTTGAGATCCAAAAAATATTCTCATGACATCTAACTTATCTTAAGATCTCTCAACTCCTCTCAAACTCTCGAGATTTGTTCCAAAGTAGATCTGATTACAATTATATAATACAATCCAACTCATACATTCTATAATTCCTATAAAACTTAGGAAAATACATAGAATTTATAATCAAACGCCTTTAGGGAACCAACTCCCTTAGTAAATGAAATACCTCCTAGGCCTCATCAAAATGACTAGATTTTAAAGGAAGGATGTTCCTGCATCATACTCCCTAGTAAAAAAATTATCCATGATCTCTTGATCATGTGATCCTATTGTTGAAGTCTTCATGGATCCCAAACCTTGTTTTGTATCTGTTCTCTTGCTTTGTTGTCATGTTGTTATGTTGTTGACTACAATTTTCCTCGATCCCAAATCTGATTCTTCCTCTTTCCTCCTTTGCTGATGCAAACTTGCACAGTCATCTATAGTTTGTTACTAATTTTCTTCTTCACTTCAACATGTATCCTCTGAGACACCTTCACCATAAACATCCTCATTACCTCAATCGTTATGTCTAGCTTGTCCTTTGGCTAGTACATGTTGTGCAATTTATTGCCTCTCGCCTGCTGAATTTTACCGATGTTGTTACTATCCACTGCTTGTTGCATATTTCCTTCAGTTATATCTTCTATATTCTTACTCTTATCTTCATCTATGTCCTTTCTAATTAACACTTTAATATGCTCCTGGAAATCAATTTGAGTTGAGTCTCTAACTTTTCTGCAATCTTGATCACTTGTATCTTTTGACAACTACTTCTCCAGAAATCTCATTTCTTTCTCAAAATTCCTTAACTCTAAATGTTGAATATGAGGTATTACTTCATATTTAAGAAATAATTCAGGCTCTATCTCTCTGATCAAATTTTCATGTTCATCACTTTTTGTACCAGCATTTTCCACTTTAAATTGAAAATTAAAATTTACCTCTTAATTTTTTGATGCTAAAAGCATTTCTTCATTATTGCTAGGCATGTGTGAACATGTATTTTTTCTGGCTGTACTTTCCTCTTTCATTGACTCAGGTCCTTTCAACAAATTTTCCAACAACAATAGTGCTTCTTCAAAATATGTTAGCACTATATCTGGTCACTCCTCTTTAGCCTTCGTTTGGCCATATTCTTGAGCCATCTCTTCATTTCCTTTTGCAACAAAAAAATTATAGAGTTGTCCTTCAACAATCTCTTTGGAAAAATGTGTATGGGATCTCCTTTGGTTGTCTTCATGAGACACTATGGCTTCATCCTCCATTATATTGGACTTCTGATCCATCATCTTTCAATGTTTTGATACATTTTGTTGGAATTATGGGTTGACTGGCGTTCTACCTTAGTTCTTGATCAGGATTATTTTCGGCACGAAATGAGATCGGAGATATAATAAAGAAATGCACAAAGATATCACCGATATTCAATAATATAACATAAATATATCAGATATGCAACCATAAACACAGAGATACAATAATACATGATTTCTATTAATGAAATAAATGTACAGAGAATGTAAAAATACAATGTTAAAGACTCGCTAGAATGGTGACAACTTATCTCTGAGAAGAGATGTGACGACTACTTGCATTCGCAAAACGATGAGTACAATGAGGCTTTGAAGGCATTTTTACAATAAAAAGGAATTTAAAAAACCATATGCATCCAAAAACCTAACCCTAGGAGATGAAGCGCTAAAAGTTATGTGGGCCCCGTTTGGGTAAGTTAGTAGATCAACTTCCCGGGGTCGTAACTTTTGCATACGATCTCCGTTTTAAGCGTATGATAGCTCGTTGGAAAGGTATCATCGAGGAGATTCATTTTGGGGGATCATCCATACCTTCAACTATCATTGACAATCTATATCTTTATAAACTTTCATTTAGGCCCTCAAAATGGCCCCGGAAGTTAAAACCTGCTAAAAATAGTAAATTGCCAAAATTGTCAAAAAACTGTTTTGAGCCAGTCAGAAAAGGTGGGTGGCCACCGATATCCACTTGGATAAGTTATCCAACAATACCCTTATCACCATTATCCCTTTTGGTAAACCAAAAGGCTACACCACGCACAGAGTGCACAATGCAGTCTCACTCGAGATGGTTTATGTGGGACTGTAGGATACAAATGTTTGCAGTCATGGAAGGGACCAGGGGATTTTATTTTATTACTTATTCTTATTTGTACTCAACCATGCATTCCATTATCCTATTCATTAGATTCATTCATTCATTCATTTGCATATTTATTCTAATGTGCACTGTAAATAAATCATCCATTCATCTATCTAAGCATTCAATGATAATTGCATAATCAATAACACATTAAAACACATTACACACATGATTTTTGTAATTCCCCCAACCACCAACAGGCTGGGCAACGCCACTTCTTGGATGTCTCTCTTAGCTCTGATACCACTTTGTGAATTTATATGCATGCATATCTATCTAATTCCAATTGACATATATAACATTATGCTCATGCCACTATTCATGCGGAAATAATCGTTAAAACATTTTGAAAATATATGCATACAGACAACATATTCTGACCATACATAGATTAATGTGGAAATAATAGTAAGCCTACACATACAATATAAATGATATATCTAGACATTAATCATCAAGTTATAAAACATGTACAATTACACAACATACAATCAACAAAGATTTGGTACTTATCTTTCAATAGATGACCACCAACTACATACAGACCTTCCACGAACCTCCCATCATTAGACCACACTGCTCATCACGTTCAACAGTAGGTTACCCCCTAGCTAGGGCTAAACTCCATCAGGCAAGGGATTCCTAGGCTTGACAAGGGAAATAGGAAAGTCACATAGGTCAATAGGAAGGGTTATCCCCCAAGACCAACTCATACTAACAACCTACAACCTCTCATTCCCCACATTCTTGTCCCACCCTAGGAAGTGTGCCCCTTCTCTGCTCCACAGTCCTTTGACTGCCCCACTTCCCTTCCAAGGCTTCAACAACATGATATACATGAATTATTCGAAAACTATAGTTGTAGTTGGGATCCCTCTGGGAAATCACTTCCCTAGAAACCTCTCTCACCTAGGGAAAGTTTCTTGCAATCCTAACAACCTGCTTCTTTAGTCCCAGGGACTAACAACCTACCTCTTCAAACCACAGGCCTGACAACCTGCTTCTTCATTCCATCTTCTAATACATTTCCCGAAAAGGTGATGGCAACAACAAAACTCAGTAAATGACAGACGATGGTAGCAAGCCACACTCAGTCAAGGAACTGCATGACTACAACAACCAACAATTAAGACACAACACGACTTAGGCAATTACTTGTCATGTTCTTGCTCAAAGGTCGATGATGGAGAACTAGTTCAATTCCTGAATCCCCCTATGAATCTAGAAGGGTGAAAAACTTCCCAAGAATTGTAAGGGTCGTGAGAATGGAGAGGATGAACCCCCAACGAGCTATCTTTCCCAACTATAATTGCATGCACCTAGGTCGATACTTGTGTTCTTGCAGCTGCATGATTTCCACTTGGCACTCGTTCCCTTTCCAGGAACTTAGGACAACATGACTTATGTCAAACATATCCTTTGGAAAATAATAATAAAATATTATTCCTTTAGAGGTAAGTCCTCTAGCTTAACCCCTATTCCTAGACACTTAGACCCCTCCCTTACCCTAACTAGTGGAATTTAGTCCCCCGTAACTCTTTCTCGGTGGTCGGTCTACATGCAGAAGTGTAATTTTATTAATGATATGTGCATTTACATATACAAATATAAGGCTCATAGCCTTAAGAATCTAGGATATTTGGTCTAATAAAAATATAAGTCTTTAGCTTATAAAATCTTGGCTCACCAGCCTATAAACATAATTACAATTCAACAGGGACTCAGCCTTGGGTTGTTACAGTCGCCCCCCCTTATTTTTTCACTATCCTCATTGCAACTTATATACAGAGCAACAACAAGATTTCAAAAATCTTCAAAACGATGTGGGTACTCTACCTTCATAGCATCTTCATGCTCCCATGTTGCATCCTCGGGACCGTACCAGGTCCACTAGACTTTTACAAGTTCTATGGCTCGATTCCGAAGCTTCTTTCTTTTCCGGTCTAGTATATGCACCAGATGCACCTGAAAAATGCTTTCCTGCTCCACCCGAATCACATTCCAATCAATAACATGATTAACATGTACATATTTATTAAGTAATGACACATGAAATACATTATGTATATACATGCATGCAGGAAATGAAATCCTATATGCTACTAGACCAATCCTCTCTAGGATTTCAAATGGCCCACAATATCGAGCTGCCAACTTTGAACAATTTCACAAATTTAGGGAGATTTTGTTGGCCTTCACTATGAGGAATACATGATGCCCTACTTTAAATTCCCTATGAGTTATGTTCTTATCAGCATAAATTTTCTACCTATATTGGGAAGCTTTCCATTTTTTCTTAATTTTCATCATTTTATCTTCCATTTCCTTGAGCAATTTTGGCCCAACCATTGCCCTATCAGCTGGGTTTTCCCAGCTTACTGGGGTGTTGCACTTTCTGCCATAAATTGCTTCAAATGGGATCATCTTCAGTGATGCTTAATACCCATTGTTGTAGGAAAATTCTACCAAGTGTAAATAATCCTCCCATTTAGATTTTGTTTCAATCACATACATCCTTATCATGTCCTCTATCACTTGGTTCACCCTTTATGTTTTCCCATCCAACTCAGGATGATATGTTGTGCTGAAGTTTAGATTTGTTTTGAACCCTTCGAGTAAACTCTTCGGGAACATTGACGTAAACTTTGGGTCTTTGTTAGACACAATTGTCTTGGGTATGCCATGCAAGTGTGCAACTTCCTTCATATAAATATCAACAAGATTAGTTTCCTTATGAGTAGTCTTCATAGGAATGAAATGGGAAACTTTAGTAACATTTTCCACCACCACCATGATTGCATCATGTTGCTTGTTCATTCTAGGCAATCCCATGATGAAATCCATTGTTACAACTTCCCATTTCCACTCAGGAATGGGTAATGTATGCAGTAAACCAACTAGGTGTCTATGCTCTACCTTTACCTTTTGATATTACAAACATCTGGAAATAAAATCAACAATATCCCTCTTCATGCGTGGACAATAATATTGACTTTTCACTGTTGAAATCTTTTTTTGATATCCTGGGTTTCCTACATGTTAGCACTTTGTAAATTTGTTCGGTTGATAAAAAAAATGACAGAGGTAACCTACAAACCATCTTTAGAGATGGGTATTAGCTTGTTCAACTCAGAGACGGATATCTCGTGTCACTTGGTGTTTCTTTAGAAATCAATGGCTAGGTTTAGGTTTTTATTGGGGGGGGGGGGTTACAAATTTNTTGGTGTTTCTTTAGAAATCAATGGCTAGGTTTAGGTTTTTATTGGGGGGGGGGGTTACAAATTTGTTGGAAAGGAAGGGGGAGGACACACAAGGCTATGGAGTCGAATTTCTGAAAATGAATAGGAACACTGACTGGTCAGTAGAACTCTCTAAAGGATAAAGGCTAAATGAGGCTATGAATCTGAGTTATAAATTGTAATTTACAGAGTGTAAGAAGAAAGGGAAGAACAAGTAACTACATTAGAGCATTAGTGAAATGAATTATGAATTAGTTATGAAGAAACTTAACACAATTTAAATTGCTTAAGACAAGAGAATCATCAGATGAATTTTGGGCCTTTAAACTATCCAATTTAAACAGAAGACAATGATAATGAAATAAAAAACACAGGAAATAAATACAAAGAGACAAGACAAAACTCATATCACCACCATTAGAATATTTTCATGGAGACTTCAAAGACATATGCATATGTATTCTATTCAACTTCAGAAAATTACATTCAAGTTCAAACAGCGAAATCGTGCCCTTGCACTTCTGCCAACCCTTAATACATTTGGAAATCCTAATATTTATACAATTTAGAGTTCGTTTCGGTTTGAAACCAATTACAATGCTTGAAATGAAACGTCTCAACTTCTGAAACTGATTACAATAATTACAAATAATAGTTTCAATATTGGAACCGATTACAATGATTAACAAGAGACAATTAGATAATATGGCTTCTAACTCCAATGATGTTTCAACTCCTTTCTTTGAAACTTGTTCTATTTTGGTCTTCTGCTTTATCTGCCATTTTCAGTGACACTTGGACATCATTTATTGGTTCCTGGAAAAATGCACTTTGTCCTGCCCAACCTTACTATCTCCATCCATTGCAAGTTAGAAGGGTTATCATAATTCATCATTTCTTTGATAAGGATATCCAAGTCAATGCAAGAGGCATATGTCATGACTGCTAGTCAAACTTTCACTTCTTTGAATTGATTCAGAATCTCAAAATATGTAATCATATGTTCAACCAGGGTTTCTCCTTTCAGGTTTTCCTCTAGGTTTTCAAACTTGGAGTGATCCATTCTGCACTGAGTGAGGCGAGCGTTATATTCTTCTTGATCGGGTAGCTTTCATTTTCCATCCCAAAATGATGGGAGGCCTTTAATGAAAATTTCTTCAAACAGATCCTTGAATTCTTGCACACTCTGCTCCATTTGTGTTTCCTTGGTTTGGACTGATTTCAACAAGTTATGTTTAGCAATGACCCTCCTGGCCTAGATGATCAATGCAGTTCTATATTTGACTCCAATGGTCTGAAGTTATGCAGTAGGGATGGAGTTTAGTAGTTTTATGGTATTTTGGGCCCACTATGATGGTTTATTTTCCAAATTCTCATTTACAACAGTGCACCTACTTCTCGCCGGGATGACCATGTTGTCTTTAACATTGATGAAGTTTAAATATACTCTAAACTTGGTTGCTTCAAAAACAATATAATCCTAGATGTTATGCTTGGATCCCTGCAACAATGCTTTGCCTCTTAATCTTATTTTCATCTAGTTTATCCTTTCCTGCAAGGCTTGATTATCCTTTTGAAATTGAACCATTTTTTCATCCTTTGGTTCCATTTCCTGCTTCAATTTCTCTAAATCCACTTTTAACCCCTTGATTTCTCCTACCTTCACGCTAACTTGTGACATAGCCTGGACAAGTCCTTCAGTGTTTTCCCAAGCTTCTGCAGCGGGAGATACAACTACATCTTTGTTCAACAATTTTGTCTATCCTTGTGACCAATTCACTTTTTCTTGTTCTAGTTGCAACACATTAGCTTTGTAGTTCAATTCCTCTTGATGAAATGCTTCTTTTTCCTATTCTAGAGCAACCAATTTTTCTATTTGTGGGTGCTTTGTGGTAGACATTTTTAGTTTCTTCTTCAAGTTTTGGATTAACTTGTATTTTTTAGACAATGAGGTTTTCACTCATTGGGGACCTTCAAATTCCAATATTTTGACTTGAGTCTGCCAAGCTCTACTAGATTCCTTTTCCTGCCTCAACTGTTCTTCCAATTTCATCATATGGGATGACAGTTTTGAGCTCTTCAATATTAGACTTAAGTAATCTAAATATAACATGTCACTAGTATGTCTATGGAATTTGACCTTGCCTGGAGCGCTCATGTTATCATACCTTATCTTGATTTCAGACACCTTGTCTTCACCTACAACTGCTATATTAAATGTTCTCTTCTCGATATATCTCATTGTGAACACAGAAGATTTATGATGGGAAATATTTTCTACCTCAGGGATTAAATCCCTCATCCAACTCAGAGCAATATTTCCCTTCTCAACATAATGTTTTTCGAAATATTTTTTAGATTGATACACTGCTTCAGATGTCTTGTCAAAGATGTATTTTTTGCTGCTAAAAGTTATGGAGCTCCCTTCACTTTGGAGTTTGCTTCCCTTTTCAACTTTTATAGTGCTAGTACCACTCTCCACCATATACAGAGTCACCTTTTATTTAGGCTCTTCCTCATGTAAATCCACTATTTGTGGGGATTGTGTAATCTTCATATTCATAGGGGTTGTTTGTTGATCACTCATGCCCATGGCCTTTGAATTGCTTCTCTTTTTGTAAACACTTAAGATGGGGAATTTGAATATCAGTGTTTGAGGGGATTGTTGTGTTTGACTCTCTTGCAGGGTTGCCTCCACTTGATGTGTTTGATATGGTTTCAGGATTGCTTCCATGTAAGCACACACTTCTAGGTTTTCCATCTTATTAAAACCCTCAAAATGTAGATAACCCAATCCCCCACTCTATTTTCTGGATTTGGATGTAGATAAATCCTCATGTCATCCAAAACTCTAGGTAGGTTGGTGTTGACAATCAAGCTGTAAACCCTATACATGACTTTGTTGATGAACATTAGCAATGTAATCCTTTTACATTTAGTTGATATGAATGCTTCCTCAGGAAATTCCCTCTTATGGGTTTCTATGAAAATATTCAACAGATAGGTCTAATATCTGACATTCCTTAGAGAACTGAAATTTACCAGTTTCTTATGGTTATTATCATCTATGAATTGATCAAACCTAATATGGGTTGACAAACTAGACTCTGACATAAAAAAGGTCAACAGGAAACCGAGCATGACCTCAACTATATATTTGTCATTATCTAGACCTAAAACTTGACTCAAAAGGGAAAAATCCCATTGGACTTCAATAGTCATTATATTCACAACCACGGGAAAAGATAAACTCTCTTAAAAATGTTCTGGTTTGGCAATTGTCTGTAAAAACCATTTTCTGACTTCTGATGGACACTCTCTATATAACCTAATTAGATTTTCTTCATCAAAATTTGTATACACTGGAGAGAGAAAGACTCTGGTATACTGAGGGCGTATTGAATTGATATACTCTCTACCCTACACATGACTTCGGAACCTTGTTTCATGTAAATACTATTATGCACACCAAACTATAAATTCAGGAAAGGGGAAAGCCATTTCTACAACATATGGGACTATGGAGGCTTGGACAACTTCAAGCAATGGTATACGTTTTCCTACATTATCGAGAAGATTACTTATGGACACAGAGATGGGTGAAATGGTGATTTTCGTGTCGAAAACATCTGAATCTCGGTCAATTAGGGATTCTTCATTTGATACATGGTATTTCTTTGTTACAAAAATTATGATAGGGTACATGGTGATGATGAAAAATACCTGGAAATTAGTGGCAATGGCGTGAAATTGGAATATTGTCGAGTTGCAGTTGAATGAGGGTGGTCACGCCAACTTTCAAATGTTTTAGTATTTTTAAAAATAATAAAATAAATAAAAAATTCCATTTATATACTTTTCCAATTTTAGGGGCATGAGGAAGTGGTTTGGGGCAAACCTCTTCTTGCCTCGAAATTCACTGTTAAGAACCAAATATCCATATAACATAGAAAAACCTTAGAAAAAGTACTCAACGCCTTAAAAAAGAGATAATTTTAGATAATAAGCCTCTTCGAGTGGGCAACCTCCTTTTACCCCACTTAAATGTTCAAGTACCAGAAGATTCAAAATGAAAACGTCTCCTTGGAATATATAGGAGACTAGGAGGTATAATTACAACTAATGGCCTAAAGCCGACATAAATAAAATAACATTACTAATATAATATGCCCCAATTAAGGGGTAATGAGCC
>JZKD02S0101249.1:206376-217768 GCA_000966675.3 Picea glauca
CAATGGCCAAGATCAAAACAGCCGGATCTGCGGCGCTCAGGCGATCCCATCCTTCTCAGCTGCTCTTTTTTAATCAATATGGGGCCCCCTCCTTGTCATGTCATCTTGACATCTGTTCTCCACCTGACCGTGTGATGAGACTCATTCCCCATAGCCCCTTCCTCATCCTCCGACGTCTGTCCATATCCCCTCTTCTGGTCCGTGTGGTTCCTTTCCCATATCACCATCCACTCACCACCTGCCATGTGTCCCGCTCATCTCCACGTCAGCCTCCCACTAAAAGCAAGCCCATTATATCTCATCTCCTGGCCCCTCCGCCTATTATCTTCTGCCATGTGTCTTCCTCTGTCGCCCCCCCTCACACCTCGTCACTTCTTATCACACCGTCATATTTTTGGTGCCACCACTCTCGTCATGCGCCCCATCCTTCGCGTTGGCCTCCACGCCTATCCATCAGGCCGTTCAGCTGATCCAGGTGGCAACGCAAAGGGTCTTCCACGTCACAGAAGTGCCAAGTTAGCCAGGCCATCCTCAATCCCAATGAAGCAGTTATTGAAGTAGTTGGTGGTGGTTAGATATTGCCTCCGCCATAATGGGAAAGTCCGACAACGAATTGAAGGCACGTCGATTCGCCTACGGAACTTTTAGGAGTTCGATCGCGTCTGCCATAAGTTGTACGATCATTCAGAGACGACATCTACAAATTGTCAGAAGCCATGCAAATGCAATGTGTTTAATGCAACGTCTTGATTTTGTTGTTGTTGTTGTTTTGGGTATATGTAGGCATTTTCGCCATTTTTATATCTATCGATGCTTGAGCAGAGGTCCCGGTTGTAAAGCTTTAATGAAGCACTGATACTCTGGTTATGTATGGACTTTTGAGACTTCTTGTCTTATGAATGCCAGTTTCTTTTATGTCTTTGTTATACTGTGTTAGAACAACTTGGAATTGGAGGGTCCACTCGAGTTATAGCTGCTATAGGATGATGTCGGATTGGATCACTGTAGCAGTTACATTGTTTCTAATCAGTTCTTGTGATTTTCCCAGCGCTGAATGACTTGGAATTGGAGGATCCAGTCAAGTACCCTTTTCAGCTTCTTGAGATTCTAAACCAAGAGGATCTTGCATTCAGAGTCTTTCCTCTGCAAACCACTGAAAGCCTGTTGCCCGAAGTTGTTTGTTCACCTTTCTTATCAAGTCTTCCACCTAATCATCTTTTAATCAACCCACTGGTTGAAGTTAGATCAAGACCTCCTTTGTCCCTTATATGCAAGACCCAGTCCCTAAGTTAGAGTGATATCTCCCCGAGTCTCTTTCCATCTGATCATATATTAAAAACTATCGTGACATAAAACTGATGGGTGTCGGGCTCTCCTCCTGCAAGCAATCCAGGAGTGACTTCCGACGCTAACAATACCACTTCTTGGTATTCAATTATTTAATCCTCATGAGGGATAATTAGTCTTCACTTATTCATTACCATGCCCTGTAAATACATTTTTACTTAGCCTAATATATTGGTCTGATAATTAATGAGGATTCACTTTCTCTCTATTTCCTTGGAAATGGTTTAGTGCTAAATTAGTAATTGAGGTTTTAAACACATTATAATGGAATTAATTTATTATATCATAATATAATTAAATGCATTGTAAAATACCCAAAATTATTTTATGACGTACTTAACTCCATTGTAATGCACCCAGGTTGCATTATAATATATTTTATTATATTATTAGTAAGGCATGTGGGGATTTCAGAGCCCAAATTTTGTGTAACAACCCTAGTTAAATAATTAATTGTCATAGTTAAATAATTGTCTAAAGTATATTAATTTTAAATAATTAATAAATTAATTGTCCTGAATTATTAATTCTTTAATGTATATTAATTAATTGATTAATTAATTAATTAACTCTTTAAATATTTGGTAATGAATTTAAGTTTAATAAATTTTAATTTATTAAAAGAAAACTTAACATATCGAAGGATGGAACCATTATGGAGAAGGGGATAAGGTGGTTGGCATTGAATGGAGGGATAAGGTGGTTGGCATTGAATGGAGAGATAAGGTGGGTGAGTCTTAATGAAAAGAATAGGTGGTGAATGGGAAAGGAGGATATGAGGGGGCAAAAACATTCGAGAGGGGTACTTTTTGATTTTTGGGAGGGAGAATTAATTTTTATATTGGGGGATTGTATTGGAGCATTTCTTTTGGGAGATTGGAAGACTGTATTTCTGGTTTTGAGTTTGGTGGACTGTTATAGGGGAGCATCTGTTGCTGGGAGTTTTGGGCTCGGGGGCTAGGAATCCTGGAGCTAGGGAGCTAGATAGTCTCTGTTCCTAGTTGGCTAGGAGAAAAGATTCGGTTTTGGGTAGAGCATCTTGGTCAGAGTTTCGGCTTTAGCTTGGACATACAGAGTTGGGGAAACAACATCACTTGAGAGGTATTTATGTTCATCATTATGGCATGTCATTATTGTTATGACGGTTCATTATTCTACTATGTTGTGTATGTTATCCAATATGATTTTTATGTCATGCTGCTCATTTTGAATTTTGCTGAACCATGAACTGTTAGTTTGTTGAATATAAAACCGTAAAGAAATTATGATAAAAAATTTTAGATTTAAATTTATTAAATTTTAGGTTCTGTTAGAAGAGACCTTACATTTCGCGCACAATTCATGTGCTCCTTTTCCATTTCTTCGATTGTCAAACCGAAAAGGTAATTGATTTAATATTTAATGTTATGATATTTATTATTAAAATATGTAGTGTCATCGCACCTCGATCATTCACTCACCTCTCATTACTCTAATGTCCAATTACAAAAGAGAGGCATTTGATATTATAAAATATGTGTGTGACCCTATAGTACCCATTCCATCGCACTCTGATCATGTGCTCCCCTCCTTTTCCTTCGACAGTTAACTCCGAAAAGGAAAAATAAATTATCTTTAATTATTATAATACTTAATATTATATCAATTTAGGCCATCCCTCCTAGGTATTCACACTCTTAGCACGTGTGTTCCTCTCGTTTTTCCAAGAATAAATCATGAAGGAGCATAATTCAATAGTCTAAAACATATGTGGGACCTTTTTAACACTCACACCATCACTCTACTAGCTTCATTCAAACACTCCCTTCCATTTACTCTAATGACCCAACTCCGAAAGAGTATTAATATAAATATTTAATATGGTAATGTTTAAAACTCCATTAGCTGTCACACTCCAAATGTTCACTCTTTTCCCATTCATCCAATATCCAATAGTCAAAAAGATTTTTTCTCATAATATATAATACATATATATTTACGTTGAGAAATATGAGAGTATTTATATATTTCGAGGCATTAAAATGTTCACAAATAAAAGTACTTAAATATTAACACATTCAGGATAGTGGAGTGTCCTATGCAGAGTGTAATTTCTATATTTGGGAGATTTGTAACTGTTTAATCCTTGCACAAAAGGAAATAAATTCCAAACTTCTCTTTTCTCACACACAAGGATGAAAATCATATATTTGAATAAAAAACTTTTTCAAGTTATTATCCAATTTATTTATACATTTGAATGGTAACTTTGGAAATTTTATGAGGGTTTACGGGTCTTTACCATTCATTCAAAAAATCCTCTAATACCAAATAATCATGAAACTTAATTAATCACAATGCATCCAGTTCCCAAACTTCTTTTTATTTCAAGTTTGGAACTTGAATTTTATTTCTCCTTCTTTTCTTATCATTTATTTCAAATACTTTTCCTTTCTTCAATATTTGAGCTATTTTCCTAAGGTCAAAGAGAGATATAAACCTCTCTAAAATTCTCAAACCTGATAGATTTTCAAAGCCAATGGAGTGGCCAAGGCCAACTCACCAATCTTCAAGTTTATATCAACAATTTATTTGTTATTACCAAGTTGTTCTGTGAGTGCTTTAGTGACTTAATGTTTTACTAAAAACATAGGGATTTGTCCATATAAACTACTATGAGGCCAACCAAACCTCTTCGCATACTTTGAGTGACAAATATTTCCCTAATAACCTCCCTTTCCAAACAAAGACAAGTAGAGAACCAAAAACAAAATGTTTTTTCCTAGATCTTATTTCAAATTCATAATCATCCAAATAATTAGAGTGACATTTCCACTATTTGAATAAGATTAAAAACTGTTCAAATAACTATTACATGACTTTCATAACATTTAATAGAATTGTCATGGCATTACAAGGCACCAAAAACACTTATATGAAAATTAGAAATCTTTGGTCACTACTAAAGGGTGTGCCACTTTCCAACCAACCATAGGCACAATCTCCCTTGGTGTTTCCTCAGCTCGCCACCCCCTATCCATAATATGATTAAGTGAGAGGAGGTTCTTTCTACTAAGCAAATGAGAAAATATGAAGGTCATTGTCCTTCTCCTACAGGAACTCAAGAAGCCAAGTGTTGAATCCACCAAGAAAGGGGATGTTTATTCCCACAAAGAGATTTAGTAGATATCATACACAATACAAGGGAGGCCTTTCACTGGCCAACAGTCCCTTAGTGCCATCCCCTCTTAGTTCCTTTGTGATTTCTCAGTGAATCACTAAAATTTTGGAGCCTTATTTACCAGCCCGATTTGAAGATAATTGCCAATGCTCTTGCACCCAAAAAACATATTTCTTATCTTCTCTCTATTTTCTCAGAACCAAACGAGTTTTTAACACTCCTCTCCTCTCATATTTCCTTCCTAGACCCAACCATGTGCATCCTCTCTTGTTTGTCCATGATTTTCCTTTTTTTCTTTCCTTCTACAACAAGATTTTGTAGGTCAAATTCCCCAACTCATGGGTTAGATCATAAACTTCCATAGCTGTACTATGCCCATAATCTCATTGATTTCTGAGGAGGATTGCCCAACCACCAACTTAACTAGTATTTAATTTTTTCTGGGCCAGAGGAAAGTTCTAGGTTTGAACACTTTTAATTCAATAGAGTATTTCCTAACAGGGGTCACCTCGACCAGCCATGGTTCTCCTCTCCATTCCCTCTCATGACATCATAAACTGTATAGGCAACACCTTCAGTAGTTATTCAACGTTTTTTCAAAATCCACACATAATAGATTTGTCCATAGTCTTCTAGTAGTGATATAAAATAATTACATTTAGAAACTTGGGGAAACAAGGGTATTACAAAAATTTGAATGGTCAACAATTTCAACCTCACTTTAAGAAAAAATTACTGAGTTGTGGAATAACAAGTACTTTAAACTTTTTTCCCTTTAACAAATATCTTAGCCCACAAATGATGAATCGATATTATCTCTTTAAGTATGCTTTTGTTTAATTTTTTCTATGTTCTCAACACAGTGAGGTAACTAGATAAATATATTATGATCAGATTAATGTTAGACATACACATATACATAATGTAGATGATCTACAAATTTTGTGTGATCTCTCACTACTAAAACTAGGCTAGATCCATCTTAACACCATATCTATCAAGTGCTTAGAAGGATCAAGTCTCTAAAGGTGAAAACCTTTAAGCTTTCTTCAAGTTTTACACTCTTACTAGAGATTTGATCCCTCTAGAAGCTTTCAGAGTTAATATGGATCTAAACTAATATATTTTGAATCGTATTTAATAAGAAAATAAATTGATTTTTCAATGTACAAATTCTATTAAAAGACTTATTTAAATGACACTATTATGAAATTATTATGTAGTGCTATTTTTTTATATAATTATATTTTTTAATCTAAATTTATTAAAATAAATCTCACATATTTTCAGATTTATATAGAGCTTGAGTGGGCCTAATGGTTAAGAACATGGGTTTCCTCTTAAGAGATCACAAGTTCAAATCGAGAGAAGGGTAAGATATGTATTATTTTTATTATTATTATCATTATTATTATCGAATTTAATGTTTAAATAATTACAATTTAACTATCTTAAAATTTCTACACCTTATAAAACTTAAGTTTAATCCATTAATTTTAAAATAAATAATAAATAATTATTTATTAATATCAATTAAAATTATATAAATAAAATAATATATATTTTTAATTTTACTATTATAAAATAAAACTTAAGTTTAATCCATTAATTTTACAATAAATAATAAATAATTATTTATTAATATCGATTAAAATTATATAAATAAAATAATATATATTTTTAATTTTACTATTATAAAATTTTATAACAATAAATTTAATGTCAAATAAAAAAATTTAATACTTTTTATTATAAAACACATACCGAATCATATCAATCATTAAAACACACACACACACACACACACACACACACACATATATATATATATATAAAATTATAATAATAATAATTAAATTTATCTTATTTCAATATTTTTTTAAAATAAAAAATTTAAATTATTTTTTTAAACAACTATATTTTCATAATTTATTGTAAAAAAATAATATTTTTTAATATCTTACTTCCCATGTTTCACACAAGATAAATTAAGGATTCCAACTAAAATCCTCACATAAAATAGTTCCCTAACAATGAAACATAACTAAGTACCTTAACCCCAAAATCTTAAAGATTAAATACTATATTACTTGAAAATAATATCAATAACATTTTATACAATTTTATTATTTATACAAACGCAATTCAATAATTTGTTGTAACATCCTACGTTATTTTACATTTTACCCAACGTGTATGCAATACGCAATCCACTCTCTAACGAAATATATTATTGGATATGCTTTGTTCCATCGACCATGTCTTGATATCTAATGATGCATACTCTTATATATATATATAAAAGTCATGAGAGGTGGGTTTAATTTTATTAAACACTGTATTGTACGTTATGAGGTAAGGTTAATTGAAGATATAGTTCAAATATCATAAAAATGGTTGGTTAAAGCTGGTGAATGCATCACGATTATCGTTAAAACGACAATTGATTTCCACGATTTAGAAGTTATAGGTTTGAATTCTTCAAATAAACCCTAAAAGTCAATATACAGTACAGAGATTTACAAAATTACGTTAACCAAATCTTTCTAACAGTCACACTACGATAAAATAACGAGAAGAAGAACACTTATTTAGTACAGGACTGGAGGAGTTCGTATGCAAATTGCTTGGGGTATGCATTAACAGTCCACTCACTGCACACAACGGCAAAATATCCTAACCTCCGAATCTGTAATCTTCCTCGCTAGGCTTCTCTGGGTTCCTATTTTTAAAGAAATTTATATCCTGTGCGTTGCAGGTGATACAGTATGATTTTACGTTTTGAGATCCATGCCGTCCCGACAAAGATATCATCCTGTGTATAAGTAATTATCGTCGGAAAATACACAAAACCCGATACGGTGGCTGGATATCTGAAGACTAGAGTGCACTTCGGTTTATTGTTTCCTCTCTACAAACTCTGCACATATCCGACGACTCGCGTAATTTGAAATTTGGTTTTGTGAGATGTTTATTAAAAATTATAATTATAGTTTCTTAAGATTATATGACTGCGCAAATTTAATAGGGAGAAGAATAACGTAACGTACAGTTGGTATAGCTTAAATCAAACGAATATAATCATTTAAAACATATCTAATATGAGATTATTAGAACACTAGATTCACATATTGTGGTTGACGAACATCCAAAAACATATTTAATTTAGTAAACCTAATTTTAGCATAAATTCTAATTAATGTTTGTAAATAAAATTTGTTATAACAATTTTCATTATGGCTGTGCTAGTATATGGAGGTAGTAGTTAATAGTGTACCAGTATTTCCATACAAGAACCAGCTAAAGTGAGCTATGTTAACATCATATGTGCACAGATAAAGATATCAGAGGCTGATTGTTTCAAGGCTCCTCCTTTGATCGGACAGCACTAATTTCGTGGAAACATTTGTGATTGACTCTGAATCTATTAGCATCTTATTTTTTCCATTAGATTTGACACAGATATAAAATATACTAGCACAGCTGTTAACTTGCGGTTGAGAACGTAGAAAGGTATTGGCTGAGAATACTGAAAGATATCTATGCTTGAAAATGAAACGCTCCATATTCATGCAATAGGTGGGTCGGCCAGAACAGAATAACTGAGGAGGAAGTTGAAGTAGTATCCCTTAATAATTCAAAAGTGGCAATTATATGGTGATACAGTAATTTCTTAATATGATTAGATAAATGTTAAAAAGTAAACAGGTTAAGAGATGCATTCAAAAATACAAAGAAGTTATGAAGAATAAATCACATTCATTGATTTGGGAGGACTACTAAAAATATACTAACATGTTCAATTGTTAACTATCATATTAAAATTTTAGATTAAAAGATCATGAAAATTATGAATATAAATTTTATTTATTGATTTGGAAACTATGTTCAATTGAGAACTATACCATTAAATACATTGAGAACTATACCATTAAATAAATTATTACAATAGGTGGTGTGCCCTTTATACTTAAATATACATAATTATTTATATAAATGAAAACAGAAACGTCCATACCGTTAACGAAAATAACACCATTATTTTAATCTTTTAGTTATCGATTTTCAATAAAATAAAATCTTCCTTAAATTTTTAACATATTTAGTTGAAGATCTTCACTTAAATAGATTAAAATGGATCTGTGATATAGAGAAATTGTTTCACATGGATCCAAATTTTCAAACCCTTCATTTTTTTTTATTGGATGCATACTGATTTCAGCACAGGAGAGAAACCTAACGACTGTCAACATCATACTGATTTCGAGAAAAGCGGTGGAAAGAAACCGAACGGATGTCAACATTTAAACTACATAAGTATAGTGAATGACGAAGAGGAACCGTGGAAAAACAATGAATACCAAGCAGCAACAGAAGAAAGAAAGTAGTAAGATACAACTGAAATCCACATGAATTTAGAGATCTTAGGAATCCACTAGTGATCGCAGGTTAAACAGTTTTCATATTCCGAAAAACTGAAAGGATAACAACACATCTCACAGCACAATTATACTATATTTACTGAGGCCAGTAGTCCCAGAGCATGAGAGGGCCCTGTTCGTCCAAACTGTAAAACAAGTTGCGGCAGGTTTCCTCGGCTTGATTAAGTGACGCAATTTGATCCGCCTCCACTTCTGGCAGCGTATCTGGAAGGCAGTTGGATTCATGTCCTAGTGGAGGAGTTTCTAGGCCACATGCTATTTGTTCTCCGATTGATGATCCCTCCACAAGTAGTTCTGGGGAGGAATTAGCAGCAGCAGCAGCAATGATTTGGGGAAACGGTGGCGATGGTGGACTTTCGATCGTGCGCGGGCTATCGATATTGAAAATAGAACTCGCAGCTTCACTCATAATGCTACAACACCGACCTTCTTGTTCCTTTGTGGTCGTCGGATAAATATCTCCCAGTGGCTCCGCGCATTTTTGACAGATCTTGGACTTCACTGATAACTCCATTGGAACATCAGTTGTCTTATGTGATGAATTCGCTGAATTTTGCTGGGGTTCTATCTCGAAATCGAAATCGCTAAGGTTTCTGTTCTGATCATCGTTACCGGATTCCCTGTTCAGCCGCTGCATATTCAAAAATGTTTAATCAGAGCTTATTGGTACATAATATCTACCAGCAAACTTTTTTACTGTGCTACAGCTTTCATATAGACAAGATCATTTGGATCTCCCATAAGATCGAGATAGTTCGTCGAGAGACGACAGGAATTTCCCTAAAACATTCAATACAAATTATTAAACTGGCAAGAAGATAATATTAGATCCAAAATTTATTTCGTGAAGGCTGTTCTTCCTTAATCAGCGAGACTGTGACATGGAGATTGGAAAGTCCTTGAGATTGGATTGGATTAATACCTCGGCTTTGAAATGCTTGTTTTCTTGAAGGAGAATGTCATACTTATTCTTGAGATCGTCGTATTGTTGCTTCAGAGCATCGAAATCTTTCTCCACCTGCTTCGTTTTGCATCTAGCTCGGCGGTTTTGAAACCATACAGCGATTTGTCTGGGCTGCAGACCTAGCGCCTTCGCTAGCTGAATTTTTCTCTCAGGTTCCAGCTTGTTTGCAACTTCGAAACTTTTCTCTAGCCGCTTCACTTGTTGGAATGTGAGCCTTCTTTTCTTACCTCCAAAATGTAAGCAGTCATCCGATCCATCTTCTTCCCCAATATCATAGTCAGACAAGTCCATAGCTCCTGAGTAGGCGGAAAGACTCATTGAACTTTTGCGTTTATTTTCACATTCACAGCGCGTTAGAGTTGCTGCACCTGCGGAACAGCAAGATATATTGCCTTAAACCAGCAAAGAATATGTAAAAAAAATTATATATATGTGTGTCCTGTACAAACGTCCGTGTAGATTTCAATCGGATCAAATCTAGCTATAGAAAAAAGCGCAGAATTAGCATACCCTGGACACCAACAGACGTGCAAGAAGCAATCATGGAAGCCATAACATTTGCAGAGTAGTCCTCGGTGGTCATAGCAGTATTAGCATAATGGTATGGGCTGCCATCACAAGACATGTCCTTATTCTGCTGCTATGGCTCTAATCAAACAGATATCTAGCGTTCATGAATATATAGAATCTCCCAGCCCAAGCCCAAAACCCTAATGCTTTTACGAAATACTCAGTGCACGAGAACTATACTCACGCACCGATCTGAAAAAAGAAGAAGAAGCAGTACTCTAAATTATGGAGCCCAAACCCAAAAACCTAATGCTTTTACGTAATACGCATGCACGAGCTCCGTAATCACGCACTATATTAGGGAAAAAAGAAGGGAGCAATTATGGAATCCCTTGTATTGTAAGGGGAGGAGGAGGACGCAATCTTGCGTGAAGGACTACAATCTTTTATAGATCAGGATAGCAGGGAGCATCCCTGTTTATCAAAGTACCCTCAAGCGGGACAAGACAAGGATATTGGATGCATTTGTTTGGAATCAGAAGCAGCGCCTATCCACGACAAAATTAACCTTACCATGTCCGCTCATCGATAATCTACCGCATATCGGAAAGTAGTTTTAACTGGACACATAATACTGACCTAAATATTGGCCTTAGAAAATAGGAAGAGAATGGCCCACTACTTGGAAAAACCCTTGATACCCCTGATAGGTTTGCGGGCCCAAAGCCTCTCCTGTCACATCGGAGTCTTCCTCAAAATTTCATCTATAGGACGGCAGAATTTAAAGAATCGAAATTGTCATCAAACCAAATCCTTCATTACCAAGTACATAGATACAGATCCTCTTCATCCTTCTCCAAAAGTAGCTTAAAACAGGGCTTATACTTTACATCTAAATCCAAGCCGTATGCATAATTCACTACCAAGTACATGAATACAATCTGATCCTTCATACCCTTCTCCAAATAG
>JZKD02S0101249.1:224408-234600 GCA_000966675.3 Picea glauca
GTCGTCAACATGAAGTGGACCTCGTCGAGTGACAGGACCTTAATACATTTCCTTACATCCCGATAGTTTGATCAATAAATTAAGAGATCTCAACCATACGGTGATGGAAAGTCAACAAAGGTTTGGAGAGAAGGTTAGGATATTAGTTTCAATGATGATGGGGCATCAGGACTAATGGCAACCTTCGATCTGTCATGAGTGACCGCAATGAAACCTAGACCATCAGATCTAGAGGCGACATTGTCGGATCCTGGGAGGTTTATAAGGTTGTGTTCAACCGAGAATGTCGACGATGAAAATAAATTGTTGAAGATGATAAGACCCCATAATATAATGATGAACATTTAATTGGGAGGGATTTAATCTCTACTATTGATCACCATGACCTTGATTCAAATTGGTTGGAGGTGATGACAAAGAGATCTAGACCATTGATATAGACACGTCGTCGTTGGGGCTTAAGGGTTAGACCCATTAGGCGTTGGTTAGAAACATCAAAGATGACAAAATGGACAATAGAATATGGGACATTGGTCGATGCAGGGTTGAGATTCAATCTCAACCGTCAATTTGTTGTGGGTCCTGCCCATTTTTTCTAGAAATGAAAAGGGGCGAGCAATAATTGTCATGCAAGTTAGAATTGTTGACTCAATTAGGGTCATTGGATGCTCAAACCAAGGATCGCCAATTTTTTGGGGTGGCTTGGCTAATGGATCTTCATCGAAACTTCTAGTTGGGAGAAAGTGCATCCCATGGGAATGAAATTCTCGATGACGAGGACGATATTTCTCATTGATCCAGATTATTTTAGGAATGATATGAAGACATAGATATAACAGAGAGATAAAAATAATTACATAGAGATATGGAAAGGAACATAGTATTATAGTAAATCTAAGATTCTATTAATGACTATCTAAAATACAAAAGACTATAAAATGAAAAAGTACACAATCTAGCGAGAATGGAGGTAGCTTATCTCTGAGAAGAGATGTGTTAGCTAAAATTATTCACAAGAAGTTGGTTACAATGAGGATCCAAAGGTATTTTAATCATAAAGAATAAATTCAAAAATCCTAAACATCTAAAAAACTAATCCTAGGAGATAAATCACCAAACGTCACATGAGCCCCGATGGGGTAAGTTGGTACATCAACTTCTCTGGGTCATAACTTTTGCATATCAACTATGTTTTAGGTGCATGATATATCGTTGGAAATAAATATATGATGACTACCCATGTTGTGGTTAGGCTATTTTTGGGCACAAAAAACATTGTTTAGTCCCTCAAAATAGCCCCAAACATTTAGGACCCGAAAAACTAGGAAAAAACTGCCAAAATGGAAATTGGTCTTTGAGCTAGTGGAATAGGTGGTTGGCCACCGATATCCACCTGGATCATTCCTCCCCCATTAGGAATAAAATGTGTCCATTGTTTCAACTACGTGCATCAAATGAGGAAACTTATGTTGAACTTGACTCTTGGTGACCCACTTTCCTCAATGAAGAAACTACCCTTCTTTGACGACTCGGTAGAGTTTGATAGTCTACTCCCAGGTGTCTTTTGTCTTTATGTCCATGATCTGATAAAATTTCATCTGTTCAATGCATGAAGGATTGATTTTTTTAGGGTCCAATTGCTTGACCACATCCAAAGTGTAGAGGAGAGGTGGAAAATATGGTCGGAGCAATTCCACATTAAATATCAGGTGCAAGCCAAGGAAAGGAGGAATAATTAATTCAAAAAAATTCTCATGCACATCCTTGCTGATGGTGTAAGGCCCATATCATAGTGGGCTTATCTTATGATGGTGTGACATTCTTAAGAATATAAACATTTTATTTCAATGTTATTTCTTGGAAAATAAATTTCCATTTATGGAAATTCATACTTGATATTATTAAGGCATGTAATTACTATATTTATGATTGTTGAGCAACAATTTGACTTTCCAACTGTCCCCTTTGATGAAAAGATGTGTGAGACACATATTTTGAATATATTTAATGTTATAACCAAGTGGAACAACTAGGTTAAAAATACATGACTATGACTCCATGAGTGGGGAACATGTTTGAGTTAACTCGGAGTTGATTTTTACAAGTGTCAGAAATGGAGTTCTGTCACTAGTAGCCCCTAAAAATTAGATATTTGTAAATATGTGAATTCCCAAGTAGGGAAATGGATGGAAGAAAAGTTCTAGTAAAATTAAAAAGATGAATAGAACATATGTAGGAGGCAACAAACTACTTAGTATGTTGTGGAGAAATATAGTTGTTATGTGAGCACTTTTGTGTTAGGAAAATGATTATTTTTTTGAGGTTCTATGGCTAAGGAATGGAACTCAATTTTCCCTTATGGAGTGATGGTCAGGATAGCGAGTGATTAGGATAAGTAATCTTAGTTGTTTTGTGTCTATGGTTGGGTGAAATGTGACTATTCCATCTGTTTCCAGCTTGGTTGTTACAGATATGTATTTTATCTAACCAAATCCTACTCACGTTGGATTATTGATTTGAATTTTATCTACAAATTAGAGTTACATAGATGTTTATATACCATAAAAGAAAATAGTTATGTTCATCAGTGGTGGATCTCATAATAGAGAGTTAGGAATTTTATTTATAGCTCATGAGAAAGGGGATTTTAATACACTCTATAAAATCCCATGAAAATTAAACTCTTGAATATCTCAAGGAGTTTATACATCAAAAGAAGAAATGGATATATTGTTAGTTCCATAGCAATGCATGACTTAAGTTTTTTTAGTAGGTATGAGTACGTGAACTAGACAAAAGGGAAATTCTTGAGAAACTACAGAAACAAAACAATGATGAAATAAAACCGTCTATAAATGCCCTTCGTGATATTAAGCTACATGAATAAGATAATTTTGTTTTCTTATGTGTTCTCTAATTATTTCATCTTATGGTTACAGATATGCATTTCCTACCAGAATCGAAAGTGACTTTTCTTCTACATTTGGTATAGACTTTTCCAAGGTTATCAAGTTTATGTTTTTCTTCACAAATCTAATATATGAAATTTCGTATTCTTGTTAAAAGGGTATATATATATATATATATATATATATATATATATATATATATATACCCTGTATTGAAATAGAACAATAACATACAAAGAGATAAACATATGACACGATATTCTTATGAATAGGTTTCTAAAGAAATTTGATTAAATTTCTGACATCAGAAGGTTCGACAAGAAAATCAGAAGTTTACATAACTCAAATCTAGTGTCCCTTGAATAATCAATTATGAATGAGATCCTCAAGCGGAACCCGAGTACCTTTTGGTAGGTTAAATCCCTTACGAATCCATAACAATGAGTTTGCAACCTGCAAGGTATAAATAGAGAAAAAACAGTAGTACATCTAATTTTCAGGAGAAAAGGGTTCACATAATTAAATTAAAGGAAATCAACTAAAATACAATCAAGGAGATCACATAAAACTCTTCTCTTATTTGGTTGTGAAATTAGATCCGTTAATTTCCCTACTGAATGATGAAGATAGTTGAAAATGCTCTTCAGGAAAATCCTCTCCATTTAGGAGCAAAGGTAAAATGAAGTGACTGTAATCTCGACCGCAGTCTTTTGTAGAATTCGGTTCCAGTAATGTCCTGACCCAAGTAGCTAAATCTATGTGGAATTCTTCTAGAAGCGAGGGGAGAAGGTGGCCCTGTGGTAACTGATGGGTTCCCTCACATTTCAGAGAGAGACCCACCATTAATTTTGTATCCAAATAAAGCATTTACAATGATATCAAACAGAGAATAAACCAAAAAAATTATTATGCTATCGGATCAAGCTACCACAATATCGTTGTATTAGAAATCAAAAGTCCGCAAATCTTATGTGTTTTGAAGCCACTATAGAGGAATTCCCAATTGTTTTACTATAATAAAATCCCAGACATAATTCCTGTAAGAAATTGCAAAAATAATAAAAGAGAAAGGGTGTGAAATTGTAAACATCCATAGGCATACAGGAAACAGAATGCTCTTCTTTACAATGGAATTCATGATTTTATTACACTAGTATTCAAGAGTTATTTTACTTCCTTTAGAGTAAAACCTCATGGAAAATTCATGGAGTTAGAGACGTAGTCTCGATGCATTTTTTTTTCTAGCATGGTTACCTAACGTGTCTGAAAGCAAAAACCATTACACAACGGAAATATTGAAACATGACTTTATTAAATAATTGATAGTATTAGTTCAGGCCAGTGTGTGCAATTCCTTCTAGTCTAAAGCACAACTCCCGGCCACACTGATAGTGTTCATCTTAATTACATTTTTCATTCTCTAGAATTAGATGGTGAACCACCCAGTTGAGGTATGATTTAAACTCAGTATAGAACATAACCTAATTATCATAGTATGGTGTTTTAACCACGAGAACTTCAAGATAAACTGAGATATTTATATACTAAATAAAATGAAGTTTATCTATTAAACCCTGGTAAGCGACCAGTTAAGAGACCAAGGGAAGAAGCATACCATAGACTTCCATGATTTACAGGAAGGAAGACAATCCTGACTCACTGTATAATAAGAAAGAAAAAATCAAAGATAGCATCAGACTTGAGGACACAGATAAAAGAGTCTCTCTACATAAATAAATACAGAGAATTCATCCTTTTAAGTTAAAAACCTTACCAAAGGTAATCCTTTTTTTCATTATTGAGTACTTAATTGGTGATGGAGGTGATGTCTTAACTTGCTTTCCAAATAATCTTCCTTAATTACAATAGCCATGATTTGATCCATATCTTGTCTTGTCGATACATTGTTGTGTTTCCTTGAAATTTGGCTTTAAGGGGATTCCAAATTTTAAGGGGATTCCAAATGTTAGTCGTGTCACATTTTCTAAGATGTGGGGTCATGAGCTTGTATATTCACAAATATATTGCATACGTTGGATATTCAAATTTTTTTAATGGTACAACGTTAAATTAATAGAATTTTTATTAGTAAAATCTCAAAATGGTGAGTAAGAAAATAATATAATAAATGTTTACTTTAACAATTTTTTATCAAATAACTTTTATGGTGGTCTATAGAGAACTACATCTCCTACTTTGACTTAATAAAAGAAGGAGGGCTAGGTTTTATAACCACTACACATCATTTTCATTGGCATATCCGTGACACCACTCTTATGCTATCTAATTTAAAAAAGGCAAGGAACCCACACTGCTTTTTTTTTTTACTTGGTGGTTTTATCATCTGCGATGAAGGACATGGAAAATCACAAAGTGGAAAATCTTGTTCCTATGAGTTGCCTCCAACCATACATGGAAGTTTTGATGGCATAAATTGATTTAGACCGCCATTGTTGGACCTTTATTGGAGGTTTTAATTAGTTTGATTTTTTTTAATGGTTTCTCTATAATAATAAAAGTGTTAAAGGCTAGTCAAGGTTTAAGAATCAACATTTTATAATCTATCATGTTGTTATCCTTAAACTTATAGATAAGGATTTTAGAGATAATAAAAAAAGAGAGATTTCATATTTCGTTTTATTGATTTCAAAAGAGTAGTCAACATTATGTTTAGAGCTGGTTGAAAAGAAGAAGGTCATGAATGGCAAGTGTTGTAAGTTAGTGGCTAGAGTTTCTAAAAAAAAAAAATCTAGCCTATGATTGCGAGGTTACAGGTTTGGGCAGAAGGCTTTGATGGCCACAATAATAGAGGACTTAGTGATAGAAGAGGGCACACAAGAGTAAACTAAGACAAAATATTTCAAAGAGGTAGTCATGGGTGGCGCGCCAACCACACCAATGCATGCAATAGGGGAGATAGAAGGTAGTGTGGTGATCAATGCTCCCCAACCCACATCCATGGAGGTTGTTGGGCCAGTACCTAGCCAAGGACAACAAAAACCTGGGATATGAGATCACCTCCCCCTAGATTGGAAAATATATTCAGTATATGAAGAACCATGCAATCATTAGCAAATTCATGGGAAACTGGCCTTCAGAGAAGGCTTTAATGGGTTGGGTCAAATCACTACAGAAGACGAAGGAAAATATAGATATGAAGTTGGGATCCAAAATATTTTTCATAGTAATCTCCGCATGCGCGGAAGATCGAGACCATGTGTTCGAAGAAGGATTGTATTTTTTTTAACTCAATTAGGCTTCATTTAAGATATTGGACTGAGAGGTTCTCTCCTGAAAAGGAGGAATTTAAAGATATCCCCATCTCGATTTGGATGCATTCCCTTCCCCAAGAATTCTAAGATAAAGAGACGCTGGAAGGGATAGGGAATACAGTGGGATCTTTCATCAAAAAATCTAAAGTTATGAAATTTGGGCAATACACATTGTATGCCAAGATTTGCACCTACATGAATGTGGCACGTGCCCTCCTAGATTCCATTACCTTATCTTACCAAGATAATGAGTGAACCCAGACACTCGACTATGAGCATATCCCCTTTCGCTATTGAAAGTTCCATGAACACAAACATCTATTCAAGGACTTTCCTCTCATTCTTGAGATTCAAGCCAACATATCTAAGGAGAAGAAGGATGAGGAAGGGTTCACAAAGATCCCTGACAAAAGGAAAACAAGGGAAAGGGAAAAAGAAAAAAAGGAACTAGTCAGCCCAAAGACAAAAACTACTAACAAATATCAAGCTATAGCAAAGGATAAAGGGGAGACTTCCAAGCAAGAGGGATAGTTAACCTAGGAAATACCTGAAGCTATCCCAACCAACCTAGAACAAGAAGCTCAAAAAAGAAGGAAAATACAAACAAAATTAGAGCATCCAATCCCTGAAGAAGACGAAATTGAGATGCATGAAACAAATATAGAGGAAATATCTCATGGACAGTCAGATGGAGACAATATCATGAGATAATTGGAACAAAGTGATCTACCAATTGGCATCTAAGCCATGATGGACGAGCACAGAGAAGAGGAAATAAACAAAATCTTGGAAGCTCAACTACACCAATTACAAAAAAATCTACCAAAAGTGAAGGGTCAAGGAGTAATTCAGAGCTTAATGCATCATCATTCATAAACCTTGGAATACAAACAAATCCCCTCAAGGTCCCAAAAAAAAGACCGCTTGAAGAATCCGGGGCACTATTAGTGGACTTGGGAAAATGCATAAGACTATTTTATAAATATTTGCACCTACAACCAAAATTTAAAGTATGAAGATCTTCGCATGGAATATTCGAGATCTCAATGCCCCCTCAAAACATAGGATACTTAAGAAGAGAATTAGTCAAGATAATCCTAGTATTATAATTCTTCAAGAAACTAAATGCGGAAATGACTCAATGGTCAAAATAGTTAGGAAAATCTGGAGAAAAAGTGAGCCGGTAATCTTAGTAGATGCAAATGGAGCATGGAGTGTTGGATAGGTGTTATATTCTTTGCACGACTAGAACTAGTGTCCATGTTGCATCATACATGTGAAGGGTCATCGTACATGTGAAGGGTTGCAAAGGGACAGAGCCCCCTCTCCAAGGGACTTGGAGGATTAAGAGAGCCATAGTTTATGCAACATACAAACAGACCGGAGAATGATTATTAGTCCATGCCGAAGGCCAAGGCATGGACTATATCATTCGCTTGGCGGTCAAGCATCGTTGACCGCCTATTAGTGTGTGAATTTTGGTAAATGACATCCTATTATTAGGTGTATTTTGGTAAATGAGTTGGTGTAGTAACTAAAGTTTTTGAAATTATTTTTATTATTTAATTTTTTTAAATCAATTTTTTTTTTTTTAATTATTACAAATTTATATAATTATTTTCCTATTGGTCTATACAGGAGTGACGATACTTAATACCTCTGGGGTGATATATTGTTTTAAGATATTTGTGAGAGTACAAAAATTAATTTTAACTAATTTTAAAAACAAAATTTCAAATATTGCAGAGTCGCCACCTTGCATGCATGCAAGAACTTGATCAACACCTTCCAATCATGAGGGAAGGTCATCAACCAAGGAAGTCTTCATGGATTCCGATTCTGAGGAGGGTGCATCAGTTAATCAAGTTTTCTCCAGACGTCGCGGCCAAGGGCGTATAATGGAAGAAGAGGCCGCTCTAGACGCCGCAACCAAGGGCGCGGAATGGAAAAAGAGGAGATGGTGGAGAGAGTCGAAGAAATTTCGAGTACCTACAAGTCCTTCCACCGGTGCGATATTCAATGCCACTCTGGTAAGTCACTCCATGAACGTTAATAAAGAAAATATGTAGTACCATACCTGGACCTTTTATCATTGGATATTTATGTTGTTAATGTGTTGAATTTGACTAGACTAATGTTGGGGGACTTTAACGATTTTGATGATGAGCCTGATATGCATTACACTGCATGTCATATCTTCCGGCCTGGCTAGAGCTAGACTTTCTCTCTCTGGGGAAGATTAGATCAATAAGAAAGACAACATGCATCAATAAGCCCTATTGCTAAATTCCTATTGTGAAATTACTCGTTGCTAAATTCCTATTGAAATCATTCCTCGTTATTCCTCGTTGTTCCTGTGGGCAGTGCACCTCATTGTTCCTCGTTGTTCCTATTTTCTAATTCCTATTGTGATTAGTCACTCGACAAATTAATCATATCGGTATTAATTCCATGATGCGAGGATAGGTCGTAGCCCCTACTGCAAAACCCAAGAAGGTCAAACCTCGCACAAAGAAGAGGTTCGAGAAGGCCCCAATGATAGAGTTCGAAGGCAGAATGGACAGGATCCATCGCGCATGGACGAGATAGACTGGGATAAGCACTGGCAGAGCTTTTACCACTACTTACAGGAGGGATGTGGAGGCAGGCACATTGAACCAACACACAATGGATAGGGAGGCACGCAGAACTAGTACCACTGAACACGGATGGCTTTTTAGGAGACACGAAGAGACTACCTGTGACACTACAACGTGTGGCTTGAAGCTGACATATAGTCTTCCAAGAATTTCCCTTCAGCCCAAAACTGTACATATGAATCTCAATGACACTGCTCCCATTTGTAGTGCAATCCACGCGAGGCCACCCCATTCATATGGGTTACCAAAATTTTCATTCTTTCACATGGTTTGATAAGTTAAACAGGGATTTCATGACCTGTATTTGTTGGTTGTCGAGACAAATTCCAGAATCCAAATATGAAAGAATGAACAGGAGACTGAGAAAGGAAGAATATGTCCAACAAGACCTCATTTTTCACAGCAAAGAAATGAAGAATGTGTGCAATCCATGCTTCAACCTATTTGTTGGGTATCCGTCTCGTTCAAAGATTTCGCCTCAAGCTTCCTCCCCAGGCCTTGAACTCAATTCGAACCCTTGACCTCGTGGGTGATAAATTGTGAAGCAAAGAGAAATGCAGAGAGAAAAGAATAGTATATTCAAAATGTATGAAGAAGTACAGAACAGAACTAAAGTAAGTTGAAGTATTGAAGAGTTACCAACAATAGGAAATAGATGAGCTTATATATGCTCAAGCAAGACAGAAATAGAAAGTACAACTATCCAGTATAGCTGGCAGTGTACGGTCATACTGTTGAGGATACAATATATTTAACAGTCCCTCTTAGACTCAACAGTTACAATCAGCAGCACTGACTATGCCTAAGTGTTGTCTCTGGAAGTCAAAAACTGACTTTCCTAGCGGCTTGGTGAAAATATCAGCAAGCTGATCTCTAGAACCACAAAATTGTAGTGCAATGTCACCATTATTGACTAACTCGCGTATGAAATGAAATCGAGTGTCAATGTGTTTACTTTTCTTGTGAAACACATGGTTCTTGGATAATGCAATTGTTGATGTATTGTCACAGAAAATAGGAGTTGGATCCTTTTATGTTTGGGACATGTCTTTCAATAATCTTCTGAGCCATGCAGCTTGACATGAAGCTGAGGTAGCAGCTACATATTCTTCCTCTGCAGAAGATATTGATACAATCGGTTGCTTCTTCGATGCCCATGAAATCAGGTTCGTGCCCAGTTGAAAAACATATCCTGATGTGCTTTTCCTGTCATCTAGGCTGCCTGCAAAGTCACTATCTATGTAACCAAAGAGTTGGTTACTATCAGATTTAGTGTACCATAGACCAAAATTGAGAGTTCCTGCAACATATCTCAATATTCGTTTTGCCATTCTCCAATGAGAATCTTTTGGTGATTCCATGAATCTGGAAA
>JZKD02S0101249.1:236315-264145 GCA_000966675.3 Picea glauca
AATGAGCTGTCCTACACTTAACAAATTATGTTTTAAGTCTGGAACATGATAGACATTACATATGTCTTTCTTTACATTATGTTTAGTAAGAATAGGAACAGTTCCTTTTCCTTGAGCTTTGACTAGATGATCATTTCCAAGTGTAATATCAGATGAGATTGAAGAATCAAGGCATGAGAGTAATTCTTTGTTACCTGTCATGTGATTGCTGCACCCACTGTCCAGCAACCAGAGATCTTTAGGTTGTTGTTCAGTTTTGTGGCATGAGAGAAACATACCTCTTGAGGTGTCTCCCATATGATTTGACACATGTGCTCTGCCTGAGAACTGATCTTCTTGCTTCTTCCTGCATTCAAATTCATAGTGCCCATACTTTTTGCAGTAATAGCATTGTATGCTAGTTTTGTCATTAGACCTTCTCCCTCTGCCTCTTTGAGGCTGGAAATTCTGCTGTTGATTTTGTTGATGATTTCTGTGACCTTGGAAATTCTGATTTGTATATTGTTGTTTGTTCCCTCCATTGGTATGAGGGTTACCTTGATTGTTCCCTCTTCCTTTACTTCTTCCTCTGCCTTTCCCTCTTCTGAATGAGAACTTAGTTTGGAAGGCATTGGAGATTGACTCATCTGTGAGATGTAGTCTTGTCTCATGTGTCACCAGAGAACCAATTAGTTCATCTGTTGAAAGTCTTGACAAATCCTTGGATTTAAGGATGGCTGTTACAACCATTTCAAATTTCCTGGGTAAACTTCTGAGAATTTTCTCAACTATTCGTTGATCAGTGATCGTTTCACCAATGAGTCTGATCTGGTTCACGATTCCCATGACTCTGGTCATGAACTGATCTACAGTTTCAGACTCTGTCATTCTGAGAGTCTCGAATTGTGTCCACAAGGACTGTAGTTTAACTGTTTTTACCCTGTCATTTCCTTGGTAGGACGTTTTGAGGATGTCCCAGGCCTGTTTGGAAGTACCAGCGCCTGTGATTTTCGAGAATATCGAATCATCCACAGAATTCTGAATCCAGAATTTCGCTTTGTTTTCTTTGGTCCTTAGAGTTGCCTGAGCAATTCTCTGCGCATTTGTCATGGCAGTGAGGGCGGCCGGATCTGGTTCCACATAGCCAAGATCCACTGGTTCCCAGCACGCTTGTGCTTGCAGGAACGACCTCATTCGAAGAGACCAGAACTCATAGTTCTTTCCCAGAAGAATCCAACCCTGAGTTGGTCCTAGATTGCTAGATGACGCCATTATCTTTGAATTTAAAAAAAAATTGCAGAAGTACAGAGGAAAATGGTGTATTTACCTCCAATCAGTGAAATGTCGATGTTCCAATGGCTGAGGGGAGCTTATCGGGATTGAATTGGCCCTTGGTCTCCTTTCAATGTGACCATACGCCTTGTGTTAAAGCGCTACGGGCTTTTCCCGTTTCTTTGGCTTACAAATCGCTGAAATGTGAAAAATCGCCTTTGGACTTTTCAACGGTCCAGATCTGCAGTGATCGGACGGTCTAGATCGTATCGGGATATCGCGAATCGGGATTTCGCGATTTTTGATGTCGAGGTTTTCTGTCTCCTCGATTCCGCGATCGCCGATTTTCCGATGGCGTTGTCTTGTCGGGACTTTTCCCGATGGCTTCGATCTTCGACATGCGTCCTCAACTGATGGACGGTTGTGATCCCTTCTCGCGATTTCACAATATGTTATGTCTCGGACCTCTTGTCTCCAGGATCCGCGAAATGCCGAATCCCAAAAAACCGATGAAGTCGCTTATCGAGACTTTTCCCGAAAGCCTCGATCTCTGCCACACGTCCTGAACAGATGGACGACTAGATTTGCGTCGGGTATTTCCCTGGAAAGAAACCCGATCACTTGTTCTTAGGTTTCCCGATTTCCCGAATCCCGATATGCCGATGGCGCTTTCCTCTTCGGCACTTTTTCCGAGTCCCCGGATTTGCGCCACGAGTCCGGGAGAAATGGACGGGTGAGATCGGATCGGGATTTCGCGTATCGCGATTTTGCGAGTTGCGATGTCAAGTTTCTTTGACAACTTAAAACTCCAAATCCCAAAATGCCGATGGGCGCAACGATGTTCGCCACGTGTCCTAACAAATGGACGGCTGAGATCTTATCGCTATATCGCATATCGCGATTTCGCGAGTTGCGATGTCAAGTTTCTTTGACAACTTAAAACCCCAAATACCGAAATGTCGATATGACGATGCGTTGATCTGCTGCCACTTGTCCTCTGAAATGGACGGCTGTGATCGTTTCGGGATTTCGCGATTTCGTGTATCGGAGTTTTTGGAGAGAAGATTCTTTCGCTCGTCCAACTCCCGATTCCCGATATTGCGATGGAATAGGATCTCGCCATGTGTCTCTTGAACAGACGGTCAAGATGACGTCGGGATTTCTCAAGTGAAAAAACCTCCTGTGCGCTCCACACGACTAACCGTCGTGCAACTTCTTGTTGATCTAACGATTGTCGGGCCTGTGTTCAAGATCTGACGGCTGGAGTTCCTTCGCCCTTTCCGCGCTCTCCTCATCCCTTCTGGTCTGGTTTCCTGCCTTGGAACCATTCGCAGGACGAATTTCACGGCTTCAATGGCTGTTCTTTGCACCTGAGATGCGTTCTTTACACCTGTGGAAGAAAGATTCGTGAATCTTTCAATGATTTGAAAGAATTTCACGATTTCTTCGTGATCTGCTTGAATCTTTGACAGATTTGAGCGATTTCCAAGAAGCTTTAAACGATTCTGCCTTTCGCATGAATCTTTTAACAATTTTGAACGTTTTCTTCGAGTTCTTTAAGCGAACTTCCGTTCTGCAACTCTTTTGCGTCAATCTTTGACGGTTCTTTGAAAAACTGTGCAGGTTTCTTTAAAGTTTCTTCTCCAGCTATCTCTGCTTCTTTGTTCTTTCGAGTGAAGTACGCTCTGCAACCTCTGCAAGCTTCCTACGACGATCTTTAAAGAGTATTACGAACAACTCTCCAAGCCTTGTGAAAAGACTGTGTTGCGTGCTCTCAAGATCCGTGAGGCTCTGCGCTGTGAGGATCGAGTTGCTCTCCGAACTGTGTGAAGAGGCTTACTGCTGTAGCTCTGATACCATGATAAATTATGAAGCAAAGAGAAATGCAGAGAGAAAAGAATAGTATATTCAAAATGTATGAAGAAGTACAGAACATAACTAAAGTAAGTTGAAGTACTGAAGAGTTACCAACAATAGGAAATAGCTGAGCTTATATATGCTCAAGCAAGACAGAAATAGAAAGTACAACTGTCCAGTACAGCTGGCAGTGTACGGTCATACTGTTGAGGATACAATATATTTAACAGTGGGAATGTTGAAGAGGCGGTAGCAACCCTAACTCATGCTAACAAGCAGGTGGATGAAGTTTAGTGCATTTGAAAAGGTGAACCATAATGCATGCTAACAAGCAGGTGGATGAAGTTTATCCCATTTGAAATGTGGTGGATACTATGTTGTTCGGTTGGCTTGACACGTGTTTGATAAATCCCATAAAAATGATGATAAGTTTCATATCCATATGCAATATCAAATACACGGAATGGATATGAATCATACCACTTACCTTTCAATGGAAGATTAGCCTTTATGTAATAGAAAATATACTTTTCAATTAATTATTTATTGAGGGTAATATTTTATTATTAGATACCTTTAAAGATCAAAGGATATATTATATTTTTATGTATTCAATATTTTGGAACATACAGATATCCAATCAATGAAAAACAATGCTCCAATTCTGAAATTTTCACGTTATCTGAACGAGGATGACATACGATTACCAGATGAAATCAGCGTTGCGGTTGAGAACTGAAGGCAGCTGAGCAGTGGTTCGGATTGAATTTCTCCAACAAATTTTGGGTTCGGGATGTTGATTTATTTGGGTAAAGGGACAAACGACGAGCAACTATAAACTTTGTTTACGTCAGGAGGATGTACGATGCCCACTATCATTAGAATTTTACGGACAGTATGTAGATTCATCAATTTTTAGCATTTTGTGGGGTCGGTGAATTGTGATCAGGGTTGACAGCCATATTCTACTATAGATGCCCTACATGTTACGTTCATACAATTTTTTAGTTTCTTAAATTGTTTATCGCTAAATCTAAATTGCAGCTCTAATCTTATGTATTTAATTTTTTAACATAAAACATTTAAATTTGTTAGGCAGACGTATCATGCATTTATAACATAGTTAGCGTGTCTAAATACATTCAATGTCAACGATTTCTCCGAAGAAAAACCTGTACAAAGAATACAACATCGATTAGTCACTGTCCTGCAATCTGATCATGAAGAGGTAGAGCACAGTTTTGTATGCGAGCGAATTATTTACTCGACGACATTCAAAATGAACTCTTGAGGTAATGTGTCACGGCTTACAAAGAAAAAGAAAACTTCTGACAGATTGTAGGTCGGTGTCAAGAAAATTAACTCTGGAACATGTTATGACAGGCCATGTATCGCACTTTACAAAAAATAAGTTAACGTGTCAATGTTATGACAGGCCATGTATCGCACTTTACAAAAACTAAGTTAACGTGTCAATGTTATGACAGGCCATGTATCGCACTTTGTTGCTTGCTTTACTGTACCAATATTAGGCAAACCTTCTGGACATCAATCCTCTACGTCCCAAGATTCGAGGCAGGGACTAGCCACTACGTGGCTATCTCACTTGTTTTTGTAAGAAAGGTGCCCAGCCTCCACGCACAATAAAAACAACCACCACACGATTTTAATTCATAATCCAAAGAACCGCCGATTCATTTGTTCATAAGCACTTGGCGTGAAATAAATTGAAACAATGCAAATCGCCCACATTACAATATACATATTTGTTTGTTGCTTTGTAAAACTAGTACAGCCGTTAACTCGCGGCCGGTGAACGCTGAAAAGTTTATAGCTGAGGAAATTCGAGGTAGAGGAAATGCGTGGACAGTTGATTAAATCCGTGATAGTATGGAAACGTGGCTTGTCTAATACTTGTAATTTCCATGAATGAAGTTGAAGGAGTGCCTGCTAAACGTGGTAATCTCAAAGCTTTTAAAAGATCATTAATTGTGCCCATCTCCAACAGTTATAAAAATTAGCACAGCCACTAAGTCACGGCTGGTGAACGCCGAAAGAAGTTTACGGCTGTTAAAAAAGCAACGCTGAAACGCCGAAACGACTGGCGACGACCGCTGGTGATGCCAGCATAGAAACGTGGCCAAAGCCTTTCTGAACTGCTGCCAGCAAGAATCACCAGAAATAAGCACCCAACTGTCAGCCAGCAGAAACATGAAAAGCCTTAATACTTGTGTGAATATCTTAATATTTTTCAATCAGGTAAACGTGGCAATAAGTTAGTGAACACAGTAATTTTTAAACACGATTAGTTAAATGTAAAAAAGTAAACATATAAACGAATGTCTTTATAACAGCTAGGAAGTTAATGGATGAAATCAGAGCCATTCATTTATTGTGACGATTAAGAATATTCTAAAAATATTTAATCTCGTCCATAAAAAATGTATTAAGAACTAAAAACCTATTAAATGTGTCTATTGTCAATAGGTATACCTTTTGACTTAATAAAAATTGACAATTAGTATTCAATTGTTTTTTCTTAGAAACTTGTGTTTCATGTATTGCCCAAAATATATTAAGATACAAATATTTCGTAAACCTACACAAAGCTTCACGGACCGCCAATGGAGGGAGCCACAACGATCAGAGGCCATTATTTCGAAGAAGCAACTCACAGTATCCCTTTCGGAAATAGGAGACGGTATTTGCAGAGGTTAATGTACATATTAAGAAAATAATATAGATGTGGAACTTTTTACAACATCACAGCTTTTTATAAGAGAGAAAATAAACATTATTGAATTCAAAAATATAAGAAGTCCTTCATTTGCAACACCTAGAAGAGGTTCAATATTTGAGATTCATAGCAAGGCATATAAGTACTAACCTACTTCCAAAAGTTGACTTACGAATATACAGCTTGCTATGTTGGAAAAAAATAATAAGATTTAGGCATATAAGAAGTCCTTCATTTGCAACACCTAGAAGAGGTTCAATATTTGAGATTCATAGCAAGGCATATAAGTACTAACCTACTTCCAAAAGTTGACTTACGAATATACAGCTTGCTATGTTGGAAAAAAATAATAAGATTTAGGTGCTGTAATTTGTGAAGTGAATATTGCAATTTATTAAGGTTCTTATGTTTGTAAAAAGAGCCAAAAGGTAGAAAAGGTAGAGCTTTTAGATTATGGCTTTTGAAAAGGGCTTGCATGCTACGCCTAAGCTTGCCTAGTGGCCCATTATATGTGTCTCGTTTCTTTTCATAGGATGCGAGGTATTTTGTCTGTGTCTAATTTCTCTTAACGAAAACTGTATACAAGCGTATCCATTTACGTGTTGGTATGCATATTATGAGACTTACAATGATATATTGTTTTTCCACCCAGAACTTTTGTGCATAAAATTTAATTAAAGAATTTATAAATAATTAAAATTAATTAATTCACAAAATAATATTAATATATAAAGAAGATGAACTAACAATATAAAATAATTAAAGAATGGTAAATTGAATTAAAAAAATACTTTGAATGTAACACATTGACACATAAAATTTGCTTACTATAAACACCGGCTAGTGTTGTACGACAACTCTATTTTTGCAATTAAATCCATATTTGTTTCTAGTGGTACTTCTTCATCATTGACTCCTTTTTAATCACGTTAATGATTGCGAAATAAATGTTGGGAATAGTAATTACAAATTGTTGAGTTTTAAGTCTTAGTCGATTTATCTGTTAGTCAGTCTGCAAATACAAAGTCACATGTTTATTCAAGATTAATTTTTATTAGTCGACAAGAAAGAGAGTTAATTAATAGAGTTGATCTTTATCTTTCTCTAGTCCAGTTAAGTAGATGAAGAGTCAATCGAATTTATTGTCATCTTAAATGTTGAGTCAATCTTTCTTATGTAAGAAGTCTCACTCACGGTCTTTATAAGTCTGAGTCTATAGTTAGTCGATACATGGATGCAGAAAGGTAGAGAGAACAATGTTGTGAAGGAGAAACAACAACAACTGATGAGTCGAACAAGAAGTCTGAGAGCACAAGCTGAATGTCCGTAAAATCAACATAAGTTGTTGGAGGAGAATCTCATCATAGTTTTAAATTATGTAATTCAGTGTGCCGCGATGCATTTGTCAATAACAAGTATTTTCTGTGTTCATAATTTCATGTGTATTTCCGAGTTTATGTGATAAACATAACATTGTGTTGTTCTGCATCAATAAATCATTCCATTAACTGTTTTATCACAACGCACAGTAAGTCTAGTAGGTTTTCCATTCCGCGGTAAGTCCTTAGTGTTCAATGGTGGAGTTTTGTGGCATGCAATATTTGTAATTGCGTTGTGCACAGTTTACCTACATGATGTAGATCCTAGATATGGTATTAGAGCGATTTGATCAAGACCAATTTGATCAAGAGAAGATTCTATTAGAACAAGTTCAAGAGAAACAATTATCTTGAAACATGAAATACGGCTTCTACTTCAAATCTGCAACCTCCCACTTTTATAGGAAATAATTATGAGATGTGTTCCTTGCCCATGAAGGCATTGTTCTAGGGTCAAGATGTATGTGAGATAATTGAAAAAGGGTATGTGGAACCATCACATCAGGAAACATATAATGCACTCACACAAGATGAGAAGCATATCTTGAAAGATCAAAGAAAGAAGGATGAAAAGGTGGTGTTTTACATACATCAATCCATGCATGAGAGCATACTCCCAAGAGTTGCATCAACAAAGAAAGCCAAGGAAGCATGGGACATATTACAAACCTCTTCTCAAGGCATGGACAAAGTCAAGAATTCTAAACTACAAATTCTTAGAAGAGATTTTGAAGCTTTGTGAATGAAAGATACAGATTCAGTAGATTCATTTTACACCCATGTTATTAGTATGATAAATCAAATTAAGTCTCATGGTGAAACCATAGAAGACATAAAAACTTGTTGAAAAGGTAATTAGGAGTCTTCCTCCTAAATTTTTTACCCTTATTGTGATACTGGAAGAAAACAAAGACTTATGAATTTCAAGCTTCTCTCATTAATCATGAACACAGATTGGATAAGTCAAATATGTCAATAGAGAATGCATTTTCCATGCGGTCATCTATAATCCATGGAAGAGGAAGGGGGAGAGCTAACTCTAAATGCAGAGGAAGAAGTTATTTCAAAGGTGGATGCAGTAGCAGTCTTAGAAATACTGGTGGAAGAGGTCAAAACCCAAACACTAGTCATTCAAGTTGTCATAGAATTGACAAATCAAAGGTTCAGTTCCATTACTATAAAAACTATGGACATTATGAAAATGAGTGCAGGAAGAGACAGTATAATCAAAACAAGAAAGGTGAAGATTACTCTCAAAGTGCAAATAGTCCCTCCAATCCTATGTTTATAGCGCACACTGAAGCAATGCCTATAGTTTCCCTAGTTGAATGCAATGTTGGTCAAGAATGTCCATGTGACATATGGTATTTAGATTCAAGGTGCAGTAACCACATGATAAGAAACATAGAATTGTTCTCTAGATTACATAAGTCAGTCCGAACCAAGGTTACACTTGGAACATATATCCAAGTCACTTTATTAGGAAAAGAAAGTCACAAACATTTTAATTAACAAAAAGTTATGCATGATGTTTATTATGTTTCTTGTCTAAAACATAATCTGATGAGCACAGGACAGTTGTTATAGAAAGGATATAGAACCTACATGGAATATAATCATTGTGTGATTATGGATAGATGTCCAAGAAATCAGCTTATTGCAAGAATTCATATGACAAGTAACATAATTTTCCAATTGACATTAAAGCCATCCTAGAAGCAGAATACGTCATGAGTTTTTGGTAAAGAAAAATATGTGTACTTAGACACTTTATTTACAATAGAAAGTGCACATAGTTCAAATGAATAAAATAGTCTGTGCAGTATCAAGAAAGGAGAAAGTGGCACAAAAATGAAGAAAACATTCTAATATGAAGTGCAGGATGATTTTTGGTTATGGAATTTCCAATTTGGACATTTAAACTTTGAAGGTCTGAAGTTGTTACACACAAAGGACATCGCGAAAGGTTTTCAAATGATTGAAAAAATAGAAAGAATATGTGAAAGATGCATATTTGGAAAGAAACATAGAGAATCATTTCCAATTGGAAAGTCAAATAGAGCAAAATAACCACTGGAAATTCTACATTCAGACATTTGTGAACCATTGCAAACTCCATATTTTGCAAATATTACACATTGGGTTGTTTTCAATAGTTGAAATCACTTGTGGAGAAGCAATGTGGTTATTACATCAAGTTTCTAAGAACTAACATAGGAGGAGAATTCATTTCAAGAGAGTTTCATAACTTTTGTAAAATTCATGGCATCTATAAGAAATTTACTATGAGGTATACACCATAGAAAAATGGTGTCGCAGAAAGAAAGAATAGAACCATCATGGAGATTGCGTGCAGTATGTTGCCAGCCAAAAATTTTACCAAATGAGTATTGGGTTGAGGCAACAACAACTGTAGTATACATCATGAACCAATGTCGGACAAAGAGTGTGAATAACATAGTTCCTCAAGAATCCTGGACATGAATGGAGCATAATGTGGCGTACTTAATTCTTTTTTTTTGTGTGTAGCATACACACATGTTCCATATGAGCTCAGAAAGAAGTTGGACAACAAAGGACACAAACATATATTTTTTGGGTATTTTGAAGATACAAAAGCATACAAGTTGTATGATCCTATTACAAGAAAGGTTATAATGAAGCGTGATATTCAATTCATGGAGAATGAAGCATGGGATGGAAGAACAACAAAGACAGTCATAATTATTGTTGAAATGGAGCATGATGACACAAAAGATGAAGTGGTGCTAGCACCAACCACGGGACAACATGTAGTCCCTTCTAAACCTAGAACTAGGACAAAAAATACATCACAAAATACTCCTGTAAGATCAATAAGTGCATAGTCTACACCTAGAGAGCAACAAAATCCAATAAGCAGTCAAGTAGTTCTACGTCCCCATATCCAAATTTAGCAATTTTTTACCAAGGAAGATAAGAAGTCTACATGACATCTATAATGAAGACATAAAAAATTATTTTTCAATTTTTACTCTGTTTTTACAAATAGATGATCCATTAACTTTTGAAGAAGATGTCAAAGATGATGTATGGGATCAAGCCATGGATGAAGAAATCAGACGCATAGAGAACAATCAAACATGGAAGTTGGTATATGTACTTGATGAAAAGGATGTGATAAGTGTGAAGGGGATTTATAAAACCAAGCAAGATGTAGAAGGAAATGTTCAGAAGCACAAGACAAAGTTAGTTGGAAGAGGTTTTACACAACAAACTTGAATTGATTTCAATGAAACATTTGCACCAATTGCATGCATGGACATGGTAAGAACTGTGTTAGCCATTGCCATGCCGAACATAAGTCTAGTTTATCAAATGGATGTAAAGCCAACATTTTTGAATGGACATTTAAAATAAAAAGTGTATGTGGACAAACCACAAGGTTATGATGCTCCAAGACAAGAAGACAAGGTGTACAGATTGAAGAAAGTAGTGTATGTGTTAAAGAAAGCTCCCAGATCTTGGTAATGTCAGATAGATTATTATCTCACTGATCCAAAATGGATCCCAGAAGGCCTAAAAATCAAAGTTCGCAGAGTCATACAAAACTAGTGCCATTGTGTTGGGCTCCTCGCATTGATTCTATCCATATAATTATTTCCACAAATGGACACCATATGCGAAAGTTATCATGTTTCGATTGATTTCCCAAACAGACAAAAAGTCAAATTGGTCAAAGTCAATAGGACGTATTGCTGACGTTAGTAGTACGACAGGTGACGTCTGCATGATGTCATGATAATGTTAGTAGGAACACATGGAAGCACCAGTATGGAAATTAGACATGGCACTGTATGGATGTGACACATTGCAGTTTGTATGCGGCATGCCTCAATGACAGGCTAACATGTGGTAGCACGGACAGCATGTGGTTTTACGAATGTTGACATAGCAGTGTGACTGGGAAGGTGACTACGTAGTATAGATGCTAACGTGGAATGACACATGGTTGTACGACAATGACGTGGAAACTGACTATGCATGCTAACTGTGTGAAGACTGTGTGTTGACTTTATCGTATAGGCCAATCATAGGGTGACATGTGGCCCAATAAGAGGGCATCATGTGGCACCTAATATTGGCTGGGTAAAAAAAATTGTTTCACCTTCGGCAAAATCGAACCCTTGACCTCCACGAATGTTCAACGAACTAAGCACCATGCGCTGGCCACATGGGTGTGTGTGGTTCTTATTTATACATATGGTTGAAGTTAAGTTTAAAATGAAATTTGGCACATTTTTAGGGTTAATCTTCGATCAGAGGGGGTCAGTGTGAGGCTACTTGGCATGCCACACGACCAGGGGATAAGAACTAGGAACCAAGTCAGTTGTTGGAGGGTGCATGGGATTTAAGGCCATGGCCACATGGAGCATGCGCACATGACCAGGACTAGAGAATAAGGGGCCAATGCACCAGAACTCATCCTAGGGCTGTATGGAAGTGCCCCATATGCCCAGGGGCTTGGATAAAGGGGTTGCATCGATATATTTTCCCAATTTGGGTTTTTCACTATATTATATGGTTTTTTGGGGGGTTTTATGCTAATTTTGGGAGAGTTTGTCCATTTTTGGGGGATCTAGAGCCTGGTTTGAGGCTAGATCTTGGGAGGAAGTTGGGATAGGATCACCAACTCAAATCCTATATAAATAATAGATTTTTGACATACCAATAGGTTCATATTGATAGAATTACTATGATTTTGTGAAGCTTGAATCCAGTTTTATGTAGGGAAGCCATTAAGAAAGTGAGCTTTGGAGACCAATTTTGGGAGCTATGTTCAACCTTATTCAGTGTTGTCAGTTGTGTTGGATTCTTGAGGTCAGATAGAACACATCCATACTAGTTTTTAATCCTTTGATGCATTTCTTATGTACTTTTCAAAAATTGAAGAGAAATAAGAAAGCCTCACCCACTCATGCAAAGGCCCAAAGACGTAGGCAATCTTGTCGAACTCTGTTAACAACATTCTTGTTATGGTTTGTTATTCTTTGTGCTTATATTATTATATGCATTTATTTATGATGGCTACTATAATATGTCATTAAGTTCTTCTTATTTACTTTATTCCTAATTTGTAATTGAACAAATGCTTAAAACTTAACGAAGTCTTTAAAGATCAATTATGGATCAAGCGGTATCAGAGGAGGTTGACAATTGGTTGTTTGAGTTTGAATAATTACTAGGGAAAATCTTATTCAGGGTGAAGACGAGATTGTATAAGGGGATCATGAGATTGCATCAAGAAAGAGGACTTCTCAAAGTGAGGAGATGGCATCGGAAGAAGAAATGTCTCACAACGAGATAGAGTTGAAAAAGACTTTATTCGCCATGTCTGAGATGGTAAAGGTATTATATGAGGATTACCTGAAACAAAAGATTGCTTTCCAAGGGGAATCATCAAAAAAAGACAAAAGTGAAGAAGGATAGGATCCTCCTAAACCTCCTCCTTTTCCATCATCTTCTTCTTCTTCAATTACAAGTTCAAAATCCACCACAAGAAAACATTTTCATAAACATAAACATGATATGCCTTTACTTAAGCTTGATGTAAAATTTGAATTGCCCATGTATGATGGCAAAGTGAATGTTGAGAGGCTTTATAACTAGGTCAAACAGATGGAAGTTTATTGCACTATGCAACAAATCAAAGATGAGGCAATACAAATCAATCTTGCATCACTTCTTCTTGCATGCATAACACTCATATAGTGGCAGAGTAAATTGCAAAATGTTACAAAGCAAGTTGGTAATTTATTTCCATCATGGCAAGATTTTGTTTTTTCACTTAGAAAACATTTTTATCCTTTGGGTTATAAGGAGAAGGCTTTAATTGAATGGAAAAGTCTTAAACTAATAAAAGGACAAATGGGGAAACAATACACACTTGAATTTTGTACAATCGCATTAATGTTAAATATTCCATTACATACCTAAGAAACTCTTATCAAGTATATGGGAGGTTTTCCTGCACATATTCGTAACACTGTATTTATGTTTGGACCTAATAATCTTGATGAGGTTTATGTTCAAGAAACATACATTGAAGCAGGGAAAACATGAGTTGGTGTATTAGGAAAATCCTCTTCAAGGAAAGAGGTAAAAAAAAAGGGGAATGGAAATAAAGCAAATTCAGCGACAAGAAAGGAAGATAAGCTCTCTTGCAATCATTGCAAGAAAAAAGGGAACAATGATGACCATTGATGGAAATTGCACCTAGAGAAGAGATCGAATTTGTTCAAAAAGAGGAGAGGGAGGAAAATATTTTCAACGACAACATGGCCAACAAACTCGGGATATGATTCAGGTGATGAGACTAAAACCACAACAGTTGGTTTGACAGGTAAAAATGGTGATGGATATGATTCTAAAAGTAAGTTGTTTCATGTAAGGGTGATAATGAAACATACTAAGATCGATACATTCATAGAAAATGACTCTCAATATAACTTGATTTCAGATGAAATGGTTAAACAATTGGTATTGACAACTAAGATACATCATAAACCTTACTCACTTAAATGGATAAGAAACAATCATAAATTGCACATAACAAAGCAATGCACTTTAAAGTTTGCAATTTCATCAAAGTTTGTGGATGAGGTAACGTGTGATGTGGTGCCACTCAATGAATTTGGAATGGTCTTAGGCATCCCTTATTTGTATGATCGCAAAGAAATATTCTATGGGGAACATAATCAGTATCACTTAACTAAACAAGGAAATGAATATGTTTTACATTCTCATCACATAAAAGAAAATAAATGTCTTCAAACAATGGAACAATTAAGGAAGGAAGCTTATGCTAACAACACACCTATAATTGTTCCAAATAAAGCAGTTGATCTTAAGCATGAACATGAGATGGTTGTAGAATGGAAATTCAATCATACTTTGCTTAAATATAAGTAGTCATATTTTTTATGTTATATTAGCTTATTTGCAGTCATATTTTTTATGTTATCACTGCAAATATTTTCAACATCGATGGCAGTGGATTGAATAAGATTTGAAAGAGTACAAGTGGCTAACAATATGTTGTCACTGGTCATGGTTATTTTTCAATTGATTATGATGATACTGGTGCACACGACATAGTTTAAAGACAAAGGACACGTGGGGTGGCCTATCCCGCACTTGATGACTGGTTAATACCATTTTGGAGGACAAAAAGGTCTTAGTGGGGAGGCATGATCCAAAATGGATCCAAGAAGGCCTAAAAATAAAAGTTCTAAGAATCGGATGAAACTGGCGCCATTGTGTTGGTCTCATCGCACCAATTCTGGGAATATAATATTTTCTGCAAATGGACAATGTATGTCAAATTTATCACGTTCTAATCGATTTCTCAAACACACAAAAAGTTAAATTGGTCAAAGTCAGCAGGTCGTACTGCTAGCGTCAACAGTATGATAGGTGATGTCAGCATGTCATCATGATGACATCAGAAGGAAAATGTGGAAACATGAGGAGGCGACACATGTCACTCATTTTTTGCATTTTAGGGCTGAGTTGGACCAGCACGAAAATGACATGTGACACTATACATATGTGACAAATGGTAGTCCGTACATTACATGACCCAGTGACAGGATGAAACATGGCAGTACTTACGACAAGTGGTTGTATGGATGTTGACATGGAAGTGTGACTGGGCAAGTGACTTGGCAATATGGATGCTGACATGGCACAAAACGTGGTTGTATGACAATGACATGGAAGGTGACATGGAAGGTAACTGTGCATGATGAAAGTGTGTTGACTTTACTGTATGGATCAATCACAGGTTGGCACGTGTCCCAATCAGAGGGCACCATGTGGCACTCCAAATTTTTCCAATATTGGCCGACTAATAAAAATTGTTCCACCTTTGGGGGACTCAAGCCCTCGACCTCTGGGCATGGTCAATGGCCACATGGGTGTGTTTTGTTCTTATTAATACATATGGTCGAAGTTAAATTTAAAATTAAATGTGGCACATTTTTAGGTCTAAGTGTCGGTCAGAGGGGACCAACGTGAGGCCACTTGGCACCCCATGCAACCAGGGGATAAGAACCAAGAGCCAAGACACATATTGGAGGGTGTGTTGGAGTTAAGGCCATGGCCACATGGAGCATGCACACATGACCAGGACCGAAGGATAAGGGGCCAGCGCACTAACACTCAGCCCAGGGCCATATGGAAATGCCCCATATTCCCAGGGGCCCGGAGGAAGGGGGTTGCGCCCAAATATTTTCCTCATTTGGGTTTTTCACTATATTATATCGTTTGTTTGAGTTTTTATGCTAATTTTGGGAGATTTTGTCCATTTTGTGGGGATCCGGAGCCCGATTTGAGGCCAGATATTGGGAGGAAGTTGGGATAGGATCATCAACTCAAATCCTATATAAATCAGAGGATTTTGACATACTAGGAGCTTCATATTGACAGGATGATGATGATTTTGTGAAGCTTGAAGCCATTTTTATGTAGGGAAGCCATTGAGGAAGCAAACTTTGGAGGCCAATTCCAGGAGCTATGATCAACTTTTTTTAGTGCCGTCAGTTGTGTTGGATTCTTAACGTTGAGTAGAACACATAAAGACCAGTTTTTAATCCTTTTGATACATTTCTAATGTACTTTTGAAGCATTGAAGAGAAATAAGAAATCCTCACCCACTGAGACAAAGGCCCGAAGACGTAGACAATATTGTCGAACTCCATTAACAGCTTTTCTGTTATGGTTTGTTGTTATTTGTGATTATATTATGATATGCATTTCTATATGATGGATTATATAATATCGCATTAAGTTATTCTTATTTTCTTAATTCCTAATTGGTAATTGAACACATGCTTAAAACTTAACCAAGTCTTTAAATATCAATTACAAATTACTCACATAGAATGGATTTCAGAGAAGTTAATGTGAGATAACACTGTACATCAAAGAAAATCAGCAAGGCAACATGTTAATTATTTTTTTATATGTGCATGATTTGATTTTTATGAATGATTTTGGCATAGAAGAATTTAAGTAAGTCATGAAGGATGAATTTGAAATCACTTATTTGGGGCTTATGAGATATTTTCTAGGTATTGAATCTCAATAGTCCAAAAGCGATATATTTATCCCACAGTCTCAGTCTACACATGAAGTATTGAAAATACTCAATATGATAAATTCCAAAGCATCCCCAAAACCTGTCATAATAGGATTGAAGTTAATCAATGAAGATAAAGGGTCCAAGGTGGATCCCATACTCTTTAAAATATTGGTAGGAAGTATTATGTATCTAAAAGAAACAAGGAATGATATTATGTATGGATTGAGATTAATTTCAAGGTTCATCTAAACTCCAAAAGAATCTAATTAGAAGGAAGGAAACAAAATTATGAGATATGTGAATGGAAAAATTTATTTTGGCATTAGATATTCTACTTAAGAAGATTTCAAATTGATTGGATACACTGATAGTGATTGTGGAGGAAACATAGATGACAGAAAAAGTACCTTTGGGTACACATTTCATTTTGGAATAGATATGGTATCATGGCCATCAAGGAAGCATCCCGTAGTGACTCATTATTCAGTAGAAGCATAGTACGTCATAGCTACAAGTGCATCTTGTCAAGCAATTTGGATGAGAAGAATGTGAAAATATTTCTTGTAGGAACAACAAGAACCAACAACAGTATTTCATGAAAACCATTCAACCATCATGTTATCAAATAATTATGTGTTTCAAAATAAAACTAAGCACATTGATACAAGGTATCATTTTATCAAAGAATTAGTAAATAACAAAGAAATTTGTTTAGAAATTTGCAGGTCAAAAGAACAAGTCGCAGACATTTTTATAAAGGATTTAGAAAGAGATGCATTTCAGGATATGTGCAGTAGTCTGTGCAGTAATAAATGAGTGACAATGAAATGTAAACTCAAATTTTGATGTAAATTTTTGTATTCCCATCTACTTATAATTAAGGGGGGGGGGGTGTTGGAAATAGTAATTACAAGTCGGCGAGCTTTACATCTACATCAATTTTTTAGTCAATCAGTCAACCAGACTATCATTCATTATGTAAATACAAAGTCACATGTTTACAGAAGATCAATTTTTATTAGTCGAAAGCAGGGGAGTTAATTAATGGAGCCGATCTATATCTTTCTTGAGTCCAATTATGTAGATGAAGAGTGAGTCGAATTTATTATCGTATTTAATGTTGAGTCAATTGCTTCTGTAAGAAGTCCCAATCATAGTATTTATAAGTCTGAGTCTATAGTCAATCGAGACACAGATGCAGAAAGGTAGAGAAAACAATGTCATTAAGGAGAAACAACAACAGTTGAGGAGTCAAACAAGAATTCTCAGATCACAAGCTCAGTGTCTGTAAAATCAACAGAAGTTGCTAGAGAAGAAGATCATCATAGTTTTATATTAGGTAATTCAACATGTCGAGCTGAATTTATCAATATCAAGTATTTTGTGTGTTCATAATTTCATGTGTATTTCTAATTTTAAGTGCTAAGCATAGCACTATGTTGTTCTGCATCCATAAATCATTACATTAAGTTCTTTATCACAACGCCCAGTAAATCCAATAGGTTTTCCATTATGCGATTAGTCCTGATTTCTTAGTGAAAGATTTTTGTCGCATGTAGTATTTGTGACTGCATTGCACACAGTTTCCATGCCTGTTGTAGATACTAGATCTGGTACGAGAGAAGGTTGATCAAGATAAATTTGATCAAGAGAATGTTCTATTAGAACAAGTTCAAGAAAAACAATTCTGTTGAAAAGTGAAATATGGCTTCTACTTCAAATTTGCAACCTCCAACTTTTATAGGAAAGAATTATGAGATGTGTTCCTTGACCATGAAGACATTGTTCCAAGGTAAATATGTATGGGAGATAGTTGAGAATGGCTATGTGGAACTAGTAGATCATGCAATGTATAATTCACTCGCACAAGTTGAGAAGGATGTCTTGAAAGATCAAAGAAAGAAGGATGGAAAGACAATGTTTTACATACATCAAGTCATGCATGAGAGCATATTCCCAAGATTTGCATAAACAAATAAATCCAGGAACCATGGGACATATTAAAAACCTCTTCTCAAGGTCTGGACAAAGTCAATACTTCTAAACTACAAATTCTTAGAAGATATTTTTAAAATTTGTCAATGAAAGATACAGATTCAGTAGATTCATTTTACACCCATGTTAATGCCATGGTAAATTAGATTAAGTCTCATGGTGAAACCATAGAAGACAAAAAAATTGTTGAAAAGGTACTTAGGAGTCTTCCTCCTAAATTTGATAAATTTTTTGTGACACTGGAAGAAAGCAAAGACTTGAGGCCATTTAGTTTAGATGAATTGCAAGATTCTCTCATTAATCATGAACACAGATTGAATAAGCCAAATATGTCATTACAGAATGCATTTTCCATGCAATCATCTATAATCCACGGAAGAGGAAGGGGGAGAGATAACTCTAAAGGTAGAGGAAGAAGTTATGTCAGAGGTGAACATAGTAGCAATGCTCGAAATATTGCTGGAAGAGTTCAAAACCCAAACACTAGTCAGTCAAGTTGTCACATAACCGACAAATCAAAGATTCATTGCCATTATTGTAAAAATTATGGACATTATGCATATGAGTGCAAGAATAAATAGTATAATCAGAATAAGCAATGTCAAGATTACTCTCAAAGCACAAATAGTTCCTCCAATACTATTTTTATGGTGCTTGCTTAAGAAATGCCTATATTTTCCTCAGTTGAATGCAATGTTTCTCAATAATGTCCATGTGATATATGGTATTTAGATTCAGGTTGTAATAACTACATGACATAAAACATATAATTGTTTTGCATTTTGGATAAATCACTCCAAACAAAGATTACTCTCGGAACATACATCCAAGTCACTATCTTAGGCAAAGGAAATGATGTACCCACTATGTACATAATAGCCTACCCAGGCCAATAACTCCCAAATGGAAGCCTAAACTACTAAAGGCTACACTACAAGTCTCAAAATAAAAATTTTAACCCTTCAAATGACTTCAAAATTCCATAAACAACCCTATAAAAGTTCTTAGTATTTGAAGGATTATATGTATCAGAATTCATTGTTTTATAATTAGTCCACTAATATATCCCTAGTCCAACCCTCATTTCATTTCAACCAAACTTTATAATTCAACCAGTTCTATGACCAACCCACTTCTCATTCATATTCACACGCAGGGTCTCCCCATACACAAGGCAAACAAGGACTAAGGTCTGGATTATACACAAAGGTTAAAAAAAAATGACATAAAGTTAAGTTTTAAAAACTTAACCTATCACTCCATAATACACCGGATTGAGCAATGTTAAGCCCTAAAAATCTTATCTTACCTTCATACGACCGTGGTTCGGGACTATGAGCTAAACCATAACTCTGTAACATAGATTTCAAATAACCCAAAACTTTTCTTTATAACTCTTTCGGTCCCGTCCAATGCTATGGCCCACCAAACTTTCTTCCCATCGCTGATGGATCTGCTGCCGTCCGATATGATATTCGGATCTCAAAACTGCATTATATAAAATGTATCGGTCCCGACTCCCTCGTTAAAAACCTTGCTATTTTCTGCACCGATGGGGTTTATCACTATAGATTTAAACCTTGGATAACGATCGATTGTTACCATTAAAAATTTTCCAATCCCTATCCTTTGACTCTATCGGGTTTTGATCTATCCAATCGACGGTTATCATAAATTTCAGGTCTGAATCCGACGGTACTTGTATCTTACTTATCTGCATTCACGATTTTTCATTTAAATATCAATGGTTCTCTTTATAAATTCGATCAACAGACCTTGTGATCGACCTACCTTATGATCACTTGTAAACTTAGTATATATATGAAGATGTTCTTAATCTTTTATAAATCCGAGATCTGAAACCATAATTTCTATAGAGGTTTAACACGCCAATAACCATCATCTATAGCCAGATATCTACAAATTCAACTTCTACGGAGATTTCACATACACAATGCATAAATACCATATACATAAATAATGAATCTTCTTTCCATTAATAAAATGAACTGCATACGCATAGAAACAAAACCCTGATCTACATTTCTGAGATTTCAACTCAGCCATCTATGGCGTGATCTTCTCTACTTGGCCATCTCCCTTCTGCCTGTGGTCAATTCGACCAACCTGGACTCACTCTGTCTCTACCGATTCCCTTCTTTAAAAATTCCCATAGGATTATATACATAACAATAACTGATGAAACTTAAGGTGTTTCAGATCCTAATCTGATGCCCAATCAAACTCTTGGATCCTAAAATAACTCAGTCCACTCCTTTTTCGAATTCTTCCTTGATATGGAGATTCGATTTCATCAATGACTAATATAACAAGTGTCTTTGACTAACACCTCACAAATTAGAACCTTCCACACTAACTTTGCAACTTTTAAACAATGAAAATATTGAAACCTTTAGGGCAGATATCAAACCCTAAGGTTTAAATCAACAATTTGAATTTGAGAGATTATGCTCCTGCATCAAACTCCCAAAGTAGAAAGGATTCATAGACTCTCGTCTATGAGGTTTGTCACTTTTCTATAACAATGTGACAATCACAAGTTTTGATGACTTGAACTCTACATGATCCCAAATCTTGTGATGCAACCTTCCATTTGAATTTCCTTCAAAATACTTCTCAATCGAAGAACTCAAGTACTTGACTATCATATTCTCCTTGTAGTACATTCTCTTGGAATGTTTCTTCATGAGTTTCCATAACTTTGATCTAGATTTATGAGATTTCAACCAGGCCATCTATGGCCTAATCTTCTGATGCATCTGCCCTACTCCCTATAGGGTTGCGTGACCTCCCGGTCAGAGGATATCCGATTCTTGAGTCTGATGACTCTATGAAACCTTAATGGTTTCCTTATGTATCAATACACAGGCCCTTTCAGCTTCTTGGTGCAGGTCCGATAGAACCCACAACCTTCCCTTTCTCTCTGCTGTGAAATCTCAGAGTGTTGAGTGATAGTTCATTTTTAGATAATCCCTCTTTTGAATGTGACCTTGGGCTATGACCACGTGATTGTGGGGGCATGCACAAACAATTTGGAGTTAAACTACTTTTGGGCACGCAATTATCCTCAATTCACGTGTTCTACTGACGAAACCATGGTTTTAATTGCAGCCTGCCCTCAATATTTTAAACTCCATGCAGCTTTTGTTACCATAATGCTACAGGATCGTTGATCTCTCGATCTTGACGATAATGTCTAAATTGACGGTTCAGATCTGCGCCCACTTCAATCTACGAATGCGATCTCTTTCACAACTCTGGACTTCGGGGTTTTGAAATCTCAAACCCAACTCTCCTCCATACTCAAATATTCCGGAACTCACGATCTGCTGACACCTGTCCTGCTCGATCAAGAGTTATGCTCCCACTTTAGAAGTTTGACCTTTCTACTTAGATCAATGGTCCTCCGACCCTCTTCTCGATCGACGGTCGAGATCTCCTTCATGTCTCTGGACTTATGAGATCTCAAATCTTAAACTTCCTTTTCCCCAATGGATTTTACCCAGACTCTGTGATCCACTGATGCGTGTCCTCCTGATCCAACTATCGAGGATTTATTTGGGATTTTACCTGTAATGCATGGATCTACGCCATACCCCTCTTAGATCCGACGGCTACAAATCACTTCAGAACTTTACCCTAAGTTCACGGATTTGCACCACATCTCCCATAGATCTCACGGTCTAGATATTACTTTCGATCTTTGCACTCTAGTGATCTCAGTTCTCAAACTAAAAAAACCCACTTCAAATTTTTCGGAGCTCAAGATCTGCTGCCAAGTGTCTCCTCACAGATCGACGACTCTCGTCTCTTCGGGTATTCGGACTTCGGATGTTTCAACACTTCAACCTCCACCTCCCTCTAGATCATCCAACCTATTGACATGTAACCTAATTGATCAATGATCCAGATTCACTCTGGCCCTTCGTCTCTCTGCGCTTCGGGTGTTTCAAGTTTCAAACTTTCTTCCTCCCAGACTTCACAATATCTAACATTCTAGATCCTCTCCGACGATATGACGCTCAGAGTTCACCCGAAACAATTTGACGACTCAGATCTTATCTTGCGATCGCATGGTTGAGGTTCTACTTTGGGTTTCTGACTCTTCAGGCTCTGGAAACTTCAAGTCTCAAACCTTAATAGGTTCTCCCTCATGTGTGTTCAAGGCGTTAAGGCATGTGGACCTTCCATAGATCAGATGACTTTTGATCCTTTGTTTCACAATCTAACGACCAATGTCGCTCTTCTCTCCTGACCTTTTGATCTTCTTTCGACTTAGAATATTTATCAGTCTCCAAAGGCTTTGAATCTTTACTCCTCCTACAAGTCTGACTCTGGGATCTCATCAACACTCACGAAAAGTGTTATCCCTCCTGATATTTGTCCTTAGAGGATTTCTACTTCCCACGGGCACCTTGTGTTCTTGAGATTTCGATAACTCAGATCGAAGGATTTCTTGAAAAGAAATTCTTCTCGCCCACCTGGCATTCCTCTACGTTGGTTCTTTAAAGCTTGGTCGCTCCTTGACGTTGTGCACACCTTGCACCCCGTATAAGTTTCTCTTGTCCTCTATGAACTTATCTAAGCCACTCTGGGACTCAGTCGACGCACTCCTTGCATTCAAGATGCACACCTTGCATACGAGTGTCAGAAGAGAAACAATCGAAACTTATCCAGTTTCATCCCAAACTCATAGTTCATTTAATCTCTCGAAAAATCATACATGAATGAAAATGAAAATAGACAAACACACAAAATATCACAGTCATTCAATCATACATCAAATGAACACAGTCCAAAGATTTGGGGCAATTCTCTCTTTTCTATTCATTCATGAAAACAAATTTACATAGTGTTTCTTCTACTCTACTATGTTCTATTGATCTCTCTGATCTCCATCTCATCCTCTCTATTATGTCTATCTGTTGCAATACAACAATGAAAAAAATATCTAAGGACCATCTCTACGAGCTCTCTCGTCCTATCTGAAATCTATCCTATCAATTCAAATTTGTTACCTAATATGTCCTATTACAATGACTACCATTTATTGCTAGATAAAGTCAACACTCCATATCTACAATCTCTTACAGTCCGTAAGATTTTACAAACAATTTACATATTTAAAATGTTGTTTACAAAGTATCCCAACAACCAATTTATTTATGAAATAAATGTTTTATTTGAAACTCGGTCCTATTGAGATGTCATTCATTTGCCTCCACACTTGTGTTATTTACTTGGAAAGCGATGCTCCTACATCATACTCGTCTGATTAAAATTTTCACGGGCTCTTATCCATGAGCTCCTGCACCGTTTTTCCATGCTTTAAAATATCAAGTTCTCTAACCCAATTTGCAACTTCCATTGAATAATCTTTCCACTTCACTAAATATTAAGGATATGTCTTCCTCGTGGTTTTCTTTCCATCCTTCTATTCAATGATTTTATCCATTTGAGGTTTTTCTACTGTGGGCAATTGCTCCTCCCACTGAATTTATTTCTGATCACGTGATTCTCCTGCCTCATCTCTCCTGTAAGGATACAGGTCTGCAACATTGAATATCGATGATATCCCAACATTGTCTGGGAACTCAATTTCATAAGCATTGGCTGCAAATTTTCTAAGAATCCTGCATGGCCCTATCTTTTTCATATTCAACTTGTTATAGGTTCCCCTTGGAAACCTTTCTTTTCTAAAATGAGATAAAAATTCATCTCCAAATTCGAATTGAACTTCTATACTCTTTTGATCAACTCTTCTCTTGTATTTCTGGCTAATGTTTTGTAGTTGTTCTATGAATCTGTCATGGAGTTTCTGCATTTCTCTTGCAAAATCCTTTGCTCGCGCACTTATGAACTCATATTGATTCAGATCTCTCAACTCTGTAATCCCTCTTGATTGTATACCATACACAATTTCAAATGGAATTTTTCCTATACTCATGTTCACTGAATTGTTGAATGAAAATTCTGCTTGTGCCAGAATCTGATCCCATTGTCGACCTTGCTCAGTGAATAAAATTCTTAAAACGTTTCCAAGAATCTTGTTTACTACTTCAATCTGTCCATCTATTTGAGGGTGATATGCTAAACTAAAGGACAAGTTTGTCCCGAGCCTCTTCCATAGAGTCCTCCAAAAGTGTCCTACAAATTCGGTGTCCATGTCTAAGACTATGCTCCTCGAAAATCCATGTAATCTCACCACTTCTCTAAAAAACAAATTAGCTATGTGTGTAGCATCGTTTGTCTTTTGGCATGGTATGAAATGTGCCATTTTTTAAAATCTGTCCACCACAACAAATATGGAATCGTTCCCTTTTTGAGTTCTAGGCAATCCCAAAACAAAATCTATATTGATTTCCTCCCACGACCTTTATGGAATTGGTAATGGCTTATACAAACCAATGTTTTGTTGTCTTCCTTTTTCATATTGACAAATTCTGCATTTGTTCACAAACTTTTTCACTTCTTCCCTCATTCTTGCCCAATAATATGAATTACTCAGCTGTGCAAATGTCTTATCGTGACCAAAATGTCTAGCTAAACCTTCATTGTGTTTATCTTTCAAAAAACTATCTCTCATTGAGCATTTTGGAATGCATAATTGGCTTCCCTTGAATAATAATCTATCCTGGATCAAATATTCAGTCCATGGGATTCTGTCTCCCAATAAAGTATTCTTGCATGCCTCATAGGCTTCCTTAAAATCTTCATTTTCTTTATACATATCTTTGAGGTGTTGAAACCCTAAGTTCTGCACTTTGAATTCCTGTACAATCAAACTCCTCATGCTCAAAGAATCTGCAACTTTGTTAGCAATTCCAACAATGTGCTTAATAACAAAAGTAAAATTTTGCATAAATTCTACCCATTTTGCATGTTTCTGATTCAACTTTTCTTGCCTAGTAATAAATTGCAAAGCTTGATTATCATTGTACAAGAAAAATTCTTTGGGAATTAGATAGTGTCTCCAGTTCTTCAAAGATTAAATCACTGCATAAAATTATTTGTCATATGTGGAATAATTCTTCTTGGCGTCATTCAGTTTCTCACTGAAATAAGCAATTGGCCTATTATCCTGACTCAAGAATGCTTCAATAGCTAATCCACTTGCATAACATCTCACTTGAAATGTTTTTCCAAAAACTGGCAAGACGACAATTGGTTGTTCTGTGATCTTCTCCTTCAACACTTTGAAACCATTTTCAGCTTTCTTTGTCCAACTGAAGGACTTGTGTTTCTTCTTCACAGTGTCTAGCATGGGTCCACATATACCACGGAAATTTCAGATAAACTTTCTATATAATCTTGCTAACCCATGATAACTTCTTATCTAAAATATGTTGTTTGGCGATGGACACTATTTGATTGCTCTTACCTTTTTTGGATCCATCTTCAATTCATTTGAAGAGATCACGAAACCGAAATATATGAATTCCTTCTTCATAAAATAACTTTTCTTCAGATTTATCAACAACTTCTCTTGCTGCAAATTTTCCATCACTGATGTCAAATCTCTTAAGTGTTCTCCCTTCATATTACTGAAGATTAGTATGTCATCCAGATATACTATGATAGACTTTCCTATGAATTATTTCAACACTTCATTCATTAACCTCATAATTGTGCTTGGTGCATTTGTCAACCCAAATGGCATGACCATCCATTCAAACAATCCTTCATTTTTCTTGAATGTTTCTTTCCATTGATCTCCCTCTCTCATCCTTATTTGATGATATGCACTTTTCAAGTCTATATTGGAAAAATAACTCGCTCCACTCAAACAGTCCATCAAATCATCCATCCTCGGTAAAGGAAATCTGTACCTAATGGTTATCTTGTTGATGGCTCAAGAATCTGTACACATTCTCCATCCTCCATATTTCTTTGGACTTAACACAGTTGGTACTGTGCATGGGATTAGGATTTCCCTGACTAAACCTTTATCCAACAACTCTTGGACTTGATTTTAGACTTCCTCATTCTCTCTAGGTGTCAACCTATAAGGTTTTTTGTTCAGTAAAATAGCTCCTGGAATAAGGTCAATATGATGGCCTATACTTTTGATGGGTGGAAATGAGTGAGGTAACTCATCCACTACTATGTCATCAAATTTTTCTAACAGTTCCTGGATTTCTATAGGAAAATCTTCCAAAGAAGTACTCGTAAGGATAACTCTAGGCTTCCTCACTACAACAAACTACATTTATTTCTCCACCTTGACTTCTTTCAAGAGTTCCTTCCCACTCATGAGAAGTATGCTTGAACTAGCTTCTCTCTTTTGCTATTTGTCTTCTATGAGTAACAACATATGTGTCCTACCATTATTTTCTAGGGTATAAGTATTCTTTCTTCCATCATGAATAACTTTTCGGTCACACTACCATGTCCTTCCCAATAAAATATGGCAGATGACAGACATCCATAGGAATTACATCGCATAATATTTCATCCATATAACCTCCTATTTTAAATTCAACTTGCAATTGTTGAATTACCATTTCTTTATGTCATTTTTGCAACCACAATACCTTGTATACGTTTGGATGTGCAGTTGTCTTCAACTCCAACTTCTCTACCATCTATGTGGATACTAAGTTGTGAGGGCTCCCACTGTCAATAATCACCTTGCAAACTCTCTCTTTCTCCTTGCAAGCAGTTCTAAACAAACTTGTTCGATGAACTGGTTCCTCCATCTCCTTTTCTAGTTTAAGAAGAATCTTCCTCATCATGAGGTTCCTTCCTCCCTCTGCTGCTTCTACTTCCACATCTTTTTGTTCTTCAACAATGTGTGTTTCACCTCCTCCTTCGTTCTTTCTCTCGAGACATTCCCAAGACTTGTACCCTTGCTTTCCATAGGTATAACATCTAACTATGCCTCCTCTGGCTCTTCCTCATCCTCTTCCTCTGGAAAATGAACTTCTTCCTCGATGTTGTCGTTCTTTAGAACTTCCACCCTTATCATGGTGACTATGTTGTTTGTCAACTTCATTCTTAGGCTTCTGGAACTTCTCTTTGGTAGTTCCCTTACCTTTGCTTGAATTTCCTCCTCTACTTCATTCGCTTTTCTTCCTGGCCAATTTTTCTTCAGCTTTCAAGGCTGCTTGATAAGCATCCCGGACTATACTCAGCGACATTATGTTGATATCCTCTTAGAATTCATATCTCAGCCCAATGATGTATCTGGCTGCCTTTTCATATTCATTTTCCTTCTGTCCAACCCTGATGTTCAGTCTGTAAAATTCTTTAGTGTACTTCTTCACTTATAAACCTTTCTGTCTTAGGTTTTGAAATCTTTTGTTAAGATTAATTTGGTAATCCTTAGGGATTAATTTGTCTTTCAACATAGCTACCATCCTATCCCAGTTTTAATTTTTTTGCTTACCATTTCTCCTACGTTTGACGTGAAGTTCATCACACCATAGCGCTGCATGACCTTTTAGTCTTGTCATTTCATGCTTCA
>JZKD02S0101249.1:279952-303195 GCA_000966675.3 Picea glauca
ATCTTTTTCCTTGAATGTTTATGTTGATTTTAGCCTGTGACTCCATTTACCCAATATTGGCACCTGGTCTACTGTTCTTCCCGCCTCACAAGAAAGCGGGATCCCTAGTTGGAGCCTATGTTGGAGCCGCCCTTGTTTTTACCTTGCACAATTTTCAATTTTTGATACTTGAAATCTAAAGATTGATTTTCCTTTTCCTTCCGAGATCTTAAAGACTCTGAAATCTTGTCACCTGGACAAAAATGTTTTCTACTTTCAAAACAGATCCATTTTCACGAGTATGTCGTTCTTTTGTTCATTTCAGGGTCTCGCAGGTCGGATACTTTAAAACTTGAGTTCACACGTCCCGAGTCACGAAATGGCGAAATCGTTTTCAATTTCCGCCCAAGACATTAACTAGGGTAAATCTTGTAACTCATGAGTGGACGTTGTCGGGAGTTCGCATCTCGACATTCGTCAAACCCAAGTTTCTGTTCTTACAACCCTGAGAGCCGAGAACGCGATACTTCTTGCGATAACCCTGGTCAAGAATTAAAAGTCAAAAAACTAACCATGGTTAAATTTGGTGCTTGGCATTTCGCCACTCGTCACTTTCTTTCATAAAGTTAAGGCATCTAGAATCCTGATTCACGAGGTTGTGACATCATTATGGAAAGATTAATTAGTAACCTAATCTGATATTTTCTTCCCGTATTTTGAGCCTTAATTATCGCCACATCGCGGTATCGCGACTCGGCATACCATTCTCCCAAAAATCTGTCTTCGAACTTCCGAGTCGCGATATGGCGAATAAATTAATTATGCAATTAATGATGCTCCAAATCATAATTACTATTAATTGAATCCAAGTTGGCCCTCACAGTCTCGCGAGTTGAAGAGTCAAAATGTTTAAAGGAAATTCACGATGCAGCGAACAACGAGAAAATTATTTAAGTTGCTAAGATTTGAAATTTTAAAATGAAACGAGATGCGCCCCGTCCCGTGCATCGAGGTTTGTGCATTTCCCAAAGCACCTGCTGCTCTCCATACCCCGACTGCCTGTCAAGCCGCCAAACATTGATGACATTAATGAAGAATTAGGGTAAATCCACGAATAAACAAGATCGGATTTACGCAATGAATTGTTTCTAAATTGCGATTTGACAGACTTAATTCGAATAGTACAGAGTTTCAAATATATACGGGAGTTTCATTTTATTCTAAAAATTTCTCATAAGCGCACAGAGCACGCCTTTCTACGAGTGAACTAATCTCTGCATGTATACACAGGTCTATCACATAAGAACGAAAAAGCAAACTTCAGCCATGGCTCCACGGAAAGCTACGAAGGCAAATGTCGCGATTGCAGCGCAGGGTTCCGACATTGTCTCTGATACTTCACCTCGGACTAGCGGCTCAGTACCTAGCTGGTCTTTCGTTTCAGATATCCTACAATCTGATTTGGTGAATTACTCAGATTTCGATGACAATGATAACGAAAAGGATGATTTGAACACTAAATATAAGATTGTTGTTCAATCTGGAATGCATAAGATAGCAACCAGACCGTGGTTGCTCCCCTATTATGATATGATCCGATGGGCTTTAGATCACATAGACTTGCCCACCAGAACTATCCTAAATGGCCAGCGGGTCACGGTCGGGACTTTTAGGCCAGAACACATCCAAGGCATGTATAAACTTTCGTCAACATTTGAATACACGTATGATGTTGATTTCCTGAAGAAGTTCAAAGAGAAGGAGTGCACTGAGTTTGACAAAACCATGCCCGGTTTGATAAAAGATTGGGTTTCGCGCTCTGCGAAATTCAGAGTAAATGACCAGGGAATCTATTCAATTGCTTCGCTGGAGCCACAGTATATGTATGTGGCGATGATGATGTGCCGACTGTTTGGAAAGGAGGATACAACACATTTCTACGTTGCCTGAGTACCTCTCATATTTCGGGTAGCAGAAGGTTGCTCATTTAATTGGGAGAAGATACTATCGGACAATCTCTTCAACCGGGTCATCGAATACCGAGAGCAGAAAGAAAGTGGAAGACCATCCTCTTTTTTCATGTCTGCGTATATCATGGACACGATATTCTCTATGACTCCATTCCCTTTGATGAACTGGGCTTTGAGTCCAACCCAAGAAAAGCCTGTACACGTGTATCACGACAAACTGTGGGAAGATAAAGCAAACAAATTTATTTATGAAGTTTTCAACTGGGTGATGGTGCCCCTCCACATCATCATTTTTGGTCGTTCGCCACCTCGCATCTCGGATAGCATTGCTGCAAATCTGAGTGGCATCGCAGACTGGTACATAGAAGCAGAGTTTTCCTACTTCAGAGTGTTCGGAGCTGCTGTTCCTCCTCTTGCGCTACCACTTTTCATCCCCGACAAGCTGGCCTATCGTGAGATTGCCCGACAAACAGTGATCGACAGAGTAAGTAAAGAGCTCAAAGCATCATCGAAGAAGGTATGGCCGTTTTTCCCCGTTCGGATAAATTCTTATTCTTTATTGGATTTTGGACATGCTAAAGCTGAGGCTGCAACCTTAGAAGACTTGAGTTTGGTCTCTATTGAGTATAAAAAACATGATCCTCAGAAAATTGTAAGCACAAATTTTTCAAATTTTGGGTTGAAGAAGTTTGAACATGAGTGTTCACCCTCGGATGATATTTTCCGAGGGGCGAGGTCCTATGGGGAAGTACTAGTTCGGATCAGATCTTTAGCACCCGAGGACATGGCCTCTGTTTTGAAGTTTCAGGAGCATAGAAAAAGATGTCTCCATGTTGTGCTGGGAGGTTTGGGCCTTTCCGAGGAAAAAGGGAAGGATGTTGAAGGTTCCGAAGAGCAAATTCCTAACCCCAAAAAACACCAGGAAGGGGGGTCTGGGAAGAATCCTGAAGCAGAGGAAGAGACCAAAGATTCATCCAGGGAACATAGTCCAGAGATGGAAGTTAAGAACACAGACCCGCCAGAAACCCAGAATCTCGAAACCGAGACGAAGACCTCGGATCCTCCGAAGAAGCAGGACTCAGTCGTCACACCAGGAAATGCAGCAAAATAGATCGGGGAACCCATTACTTCTGTCACCCCCTTGCACTCAATGCAAGGGAATATAGAAGAGGGATGTATTTTCGGTGAGTAGCTAATTCCTATCAGAGCGGAAGAGCTTCCCCCAAATGAGTTCTTCTTTGACAAAAAGAGGAAAGCAGTTGTGAAAAGGGAGTTCTACCAGGATGAAGGATCAACAGCTAAAAAATTCAAAGTGATGACAGATGGAAAGAATAAAAAGAGTGAGGAATTCGCCACAGAGATCGCACGGACGCTGGGAGCATATGCGTCGGCAAATCAATTCTCGGTCGGGATGTTGAAAAATCAGCTCAAAAGAAAGAATCGCCTGATTAAGACACTCGAAGCCCAAGTAGCTTCGGCTGCAGAAAGCGCTAAGAGTCAGGCGAGTGGAGAAATAGAACTAGCCTGATTGGCTGATCAAAAGGAAATTGAGGTCCTCAAAATCAAGTTGGAACAAGCGAATTCAGTGATCCGAGATGGTCGGATATAGGCAAGTCAGCAGAGGACTATGATCATAGGGTTACAGGCTCAGTTAGAGGTTGCTGAGAGAAAAATGATTGACGTCGAGGGGTTTAAATCCCGGGCGATTGATATGAGGGGCAGGATCTCTTCTGTGCAACAAAGTCTGTTAGACAAAGTGGGGGTGATCCGAGAAGACTGCATGTTAATGCATCGTATTTCAGAAAATCTAACTGTCAAAGAAAGGAACGTAGAGGCTGCTCGGGTCGCCTTTCAAGAGGCAATAATAGCTACTAACAACAAATTTTCAGCAGGCCCTCCTGGACTCACCATCGCTGAAAAAACTAGAGGTAATATTTTGTTAAAGGATTGGGAACATAATATTACCTTAAGCAAGGAACAGGTCCAAAAAGTAACAAATTCATTAGAAGAAGCCTTCAATGATATAGATGGCGAGTTGTTAGGGATGGAAAGTGGAGGTGACTCAGAAATGTTAAGGCAAATGAATGTAGATCAGATCTCTCTCTATCTAAAGGAGAAGAATGAAAGAGATTCGGCAGATATCTCTAGGATGGACAGGGTAGACATGGCTCAAGTTGATAAACATTTGATTCAACTGAGCACGCAACTCAACACTCTTGATATCATTGACACACAAATAGGTGGTAAACTTCCATAATTGGCCCGAGAGTGCTATTTCGCTGAGGCCATCTGTCAAGCGGAGCCTTCACAACTTGTATCACAGTTCGTGGACAAATGTATCATATGCACTGAATCCACGCAAAGACAAGCACCTGGCACTTTTTGAAAATAGAGTAGAAGAGATGGAATGACATCACTCCTCCCAGCTATCAAGCGAAGCCTTCACAGCTTGTATCCCAGTTTGTGGACAAATGTGTCATACGCACTGAATCACGCAAAAGGCAAGCACCTGGCACTTTTAAAATTTTGTATAAAAGGACACAAAAAGAAGAAGAAAAGGCTGGACCTTTTTGGTATCGATTGTAATAGAGTTTTACATGGGAAGAAGTTAATATACAAGCAATTTGAAAATTCTCGATTCCGTCCAGACTGTATTATCAAGTTTGCTTCTTTGTGTTTTATGTTTTATTTCATTTCGCTCAATCATAACTGATGTGCTTTGTTATAACTTAGTACGACCACTACTATAACAAAGGAATTCTAGTTTTCTGTCTCTATCTATTTTTTTTCCTCTGCATCGGCTATCAGCGGGTGTAAGACTCATTCGCATTTTCAGAAATTCTACCTTTACTCTCGGCTACATCGGTTATTTTCTCACCAATTTCTTCTTCTGCTTATATGTGACTTTTCTTTTGACAGGAACTTCATGTTATACGCAGCTAAATGTTTTTTTCTTTCGCATCACACTTTTATATTAAATTATAATGCAGTTACGGGAAAGGGCCTTGTTTTGCAATCTTTATTTTGTTCAGAAAACGTAAAAATCTCTCTTTATTTCGACCAAATTGAAATAGCACTGATTATCTCTCTTTAAATTATTTCCTACGGTTACTGTTCCTCAATGACTGTACCTGCAGCTACGCAACCTAATATTGAACCCAGGTTATCTAATCAAACACATATTGCTTTAAATCTTTTCGATACAATCCTCAAAACTGCTAACACCCGGGAAGAACTCGAGCGTTCATGGGCAGCCATTGAGCGTGATATAACTTCTCAAGAGCAGTTGGAAGCTAGACGACGAGAACGTAGAAATCTGCCCTAGTTTCTCATACCGAAGGTGACTTTATCCTCGTATTCATCTTTCACATACTTTCAGATGCCTTGACACTGTACTTTAAGCCTTAGTACAGACTTAAGAACAACACCAACCATAAAACTCTTACCTTCTTCACCATGTATTACAACATCCTTTCGATCATTTCCAATCATGAAAAATCCATCTTTCTCCCATTCCATTTGTACATATTGAATGAGCTTTAGCTGATTACTCAACCTCATTTCCAGAACCATCATCTCTTTACAAAAACTAACCAATTATCTTGGAATTGTCTTTGGAAACTCCATGCATTCCTCATTGTACTCATATTTCACGTCTATACAACCTTCCTCATCCTCTATAACAACTTTAAACATTTTTTCTTTCTCCGAATTGGTTTCATGGTCAACAGTCATCAGTAATTGTCCATTAGTTACAAAATTTTCCACAACAATTATCAGTAACTGTTCCTTTTCAGTCCTTTGAAGAGATAAAAATTCACTTTCCTTCTTTTCTATGACAACCATGGATTGTTGTCCCTCTTCATTTCAACTAGCATTCACATATAAAATTTAGTGTTAAAACCACAAGACTCCAAATTCTGGTTCGTTGATTCAATCACCAAAACTTCTTGATGACTTCCGGTGTTCAGACACTCTAAAAGATTCTCAATCAACCTCTACTCAAGCTCAACTTCCTTGAGCTCTTTACTTTTCCTGTCAACTGTATTTTTTCTTTTCTTCTGCTGCAAAGTATACCATTTCACTTTTTTCTTTATCAATGTCCATCCATAAAATTGATCCTCATTGTTTCCTTGCATTAGTCTTTCTACCTCACTGATTTATTCTATAACCTCATAAATTCCTTTGTCCAGTTCCTCTTGAGTTTTCTTCTTGATGACATGTTTTCTCATTTCACCTTCACTCTCTTCTAATCTTTTTGTATGACTGTAATTGGTCATATTATTCTCTGTTTGTGTGACAGTTTTAATGACTGCCTATCATCTTCCATGTTTGAACAAACTGCAAACACACACCAATCATTAGTTTTAAAATCATAAGGCCTTGCAGCCTCTTCTGATTTTTCAGACATCAATTCTCTCAGTTGATCTTCACCCTTCCAATGATCCATGAGATCATTAGTCAGCATCACATCTTCATCATCATCACTATGCTCTCCTAGGATATATCCCTGTTCAAGTTCAAAAATGACTTCATCTTCAACAATTCTCCCTTACTATAACTCATCTCCTTTGAGTTCTTGTCTCCTCTTTATCCTCCATCTCATTTTATTCTGTAACAAATTCCATTTCACCTTTTTCTTCTATAGATTCCATTCACATATTTCATCTTGTTCATTTCTTTGTAGCAATAGTTCCATCACTTCTAGTTGTACATCTATTTCAACTAGTCTCTTATAAAATCTGTCTTGACTTGATATTTCATGGCTTCCTTTTGAACCTTCAATATGATCCTCATTAATCATAGCATTACTTCTTTCATGATGATCTTTTCCTGGCCCATTGTGAGCTGCAAACAAGCCATCTTTACAATATGACCCTGTCAACCTATCTTCAAATACCACACTAAGCTCTTCCATGCTTAGTCTTCCATCGATATTTCTGTTGACTCCCTCCTCGGGAATATTCATTTGAGCATTTTTTGTTGCTTTGGCTTCTACATTAAACTTACTCACCATCTCCTTCTGTTCCAACCTTTAGCTGGATAGGTCCATTTCCATTTTCCTTACTCTCTCTTACTGCTACATATAATCAGTTATCATTTACAAATTAACTGAAAACAAAAGACCATTACCTTGTTGTCCAAATCTGCTTTGAATATATGTTACTGTTGTAACTTCTTCTGCTGGATCTACTTTCATTGTTGTAATCTTCAATGTCCTTTCAGTCATCAGAAAATTCTTCCATTCTACTTCCTCCCAAAGAAGATTTTTTTCCATGACCTGTCTTCTACCTGCAGGACTCTCCTTCTTTTACTACTACCTGCATAATTATGAAGACCAATTTTACTTACCAAACCTCAGCATGTTTGTACCTCCTTATGCATTCTCCTATGCATACTATCTTCTTATTAGATTTCAAATCTCAATTCTACTTTCATAAGTTGTCTCTGCAAATAAAATTTAAGAGCATGAATCTTGCTCTGAGTTTCTTTCTCCCAAAGAGCTTTTACATGCCCTGATATCACTTGATGTACCCACCAGATACATAATATCCTACCGAGGCCAATAAATCCCAAATGGAAACCTAAAATACTAAAGACCACACTACAAATCTCAAAATAAATATTTTAACCCTTCAAATGACTTCAAAATTCCATAAACAGCCCTATAACAATTCTCAGTATTTGAAAGATTATATGTATCAGAGTTCGTTGTTTTATAACTAGTCCACTAATCCTAGTCTAACCCTCATTTCATTTCAACCAAACTTTATAATTCAACCAGTTCTATGACCAATCCACTTCTCATTCATATTCACATGCAGGGTCTCCCCATACACAATGCAACCAAGGACTAAGGTTTGTATTATACATAAGGTTTAAACAAAATGACATAAAGTTATGTTTTAAAAACTTAACCTATCACTCCATAATAGATCGGATTAAACAACGTTAAGCCCTTAAAAGCTTATCTTACCTCCATACGACTGTGGTTCGAGACTATGAGCTAAACCATACGTCCGCAGCCTGGATTTCAAATAACCCAAAACTTCGCTTTATAACCCTTTCGGTCCCATCCAATTCTATGGACCACCAACTTTTTCTCCCGTCGTCGATGCATCTGCTGCCTTCCAATATCAGATTCGGATCTCAAAACTGCATTATATAAAATGTATCGGTCCCGACTCCCTCGTTAATCACCTTACTATTTTATGCACCGATGGGGTTTATCACCATAGATTTAAATATTGGATAACGATCGATGGTTACCACTAAAGCTTTGCCAATCCCCATCCTTTGACTCCATCGGGGTTTGATCTATCCAATCGACGGTTATTATAAAACCCAGGTCCGAATCCGACTGTACCTGTAGCTTACTTATCTGCAATCACGATTTTGCATTTAAATATTAATGGTTCTCTTTATGAATTTGATCAACGGACCCTATGATCGACCTCCCTTATGATCACTTGTAAACCTAGTATATATATGCAGATGTTCTCAATCTTTTATAAATCCGAGATCTGAAACAATAATTTCTATAGAGGTTTAACACGCCAATAACCATCATCTATAGCCAGAGATCTGCAAATTCAACATATATAGAGATTTCACATACACAATATGCATAAATACCATATACATAAATAATGAATCTTCTTTCCATTAATAAAATGAACTGCACACGGATAGAAACAAAACCCTGATCTAGATTTGTGATATTTCAACTCAACCATTTATGGCATGATCTTCTCTACTTCACCATCTCACTTCTGCCTATGGTCAATTCGACCAACCTATCCTCACTCTGTCTCTACTGATTCCCTTCTTTACAGATTCGCATAGGCTTATATACATAACAATAATTGATGTAACTGAAGTTGTTTCAGATCCTAATCTGATGCCCAATCAAATTCCTGGATCCTAAAATAACTCAGTCAACTCCTATTTTGAATTCTTTCTTGATATGGAGATACGATTTTATCAATGACTAATCTAAAAAGTGTCTTTGACTAACACCTCACAAATTCGAGTCTTCTACACTAACTTTGCAACTTCTAAACAATGAAAAACTTGAAACCTATAGGGAAGATATCAAACCCTAAGCTCTAAATCAACAAATTGAGTTCAAGAGCTTATGCTCCTATATGAAATCACAAACATTTTAACTAAGAAAGGAGAAGAAAAAGTTATGCAGGATATTTATTATGTTTGTAGTCTGGAACATAATCTGATGAGCACGGGACAATTGTTACAGAAATGATATAGAATCTACATCTAAGAAATCAACTTATTGCACGAATTCATATGACAAGTAACATAATGTTCTCATTGCCATTAAATCCATCCAAAAAGTGAAATGTTGCGCTAACCGTTGGTAAAGAAAAAGATATGGAGTTAAACACTTCATTTATAGTAGAAAGTGCACACAGTTCAAGTGAAGAAAATAGTGTGTGCAGTATCAAGAAAGCCGAAAGTGGTGCAAAAATGAAGGAAACATTTCAATGTGAAGTGTAGGATGATTCCTTTTTATGTAATTTTAGATTTGGACATTTAAACTTTTGGAGGTCTGAAGTTTTTACACATAAAGGACATGGTGAAAGGTTTTCCATTGATTGAAAAACCAAAAAGAATATGTGAAGGTTGCATATTTGGAAAGAAACTTAGAGAATATTTTTTAGTTGGCAAGTCAAATAGAGAAAATATCGACTGGAAAATGTACATTCAGACATTTGTGAACCAATGCAAACTCCATCTATAGGAGGTCGTACATATTTTGTAACATTCATTGATGGTTTCTCAAGAAAGACATGGATTTATTTCTTAAAGCATAAATAAAACGCATTGGGTTTTTTCAATAGTTTAAATCACTTGTGGAAAAGTAATGTGGTTATTACATCAAGTGTCTAAGAATTGACATATGAGGATAATACGTTTCAACAGAGTTTAAGAAATTTTGTAAAATTCATGGAATCTATAGGAAATTTACCACGGGGTATCCAACATAGAATAATGGTGTCGTAGAAAGAAATAACAGAACTACCATGGAGATGGCATAGAGTATTTTGGCAGCCAAACATTTATCAAATGAGTATTGGGCTGAGGCAGAGACAACTATAGTATACATCATGAATGAATGCATGACAAAGAGTGTGAAGAACAAAGTTCCTCAAGTAGCCTCGACATGAATGAAGCGTAATTTGACACAATTAATTTTTTTTGGCTGTGTCACATATGCACATGTTCCATATGAGCTAAGAAAGAAGTTGGACATCAAACGTCATAAATGTATATTTTTTGGGTATTCTGAAGATACAAAAACATACAAGTTATATGATCCTATGACAAGAAAGGTCATAATCAAGTACAATGTTTAGTTCGTGGAGAATGAAGCCTGGGATGGAATCACAATAAAGACAATCCGAATTATTGATGAAATGGAGCATGATTATAGAGAAGATCAAGTGGTTCTAGCACCAACCACAAGATAGTGCACAATCCCTTCAACACTTGGCACTATGACACAAATTACAATGCAAAATACTCATGTAAGATCAACAGGTGGGTAGTTTACACCTAGAGTGAAACAAACTCCAACAAGCAGTCCAAGTATTTCTATATCCCTAGATCCAACTTTAGCAATTTTGTTACCAAGGAAAACAAGATGATGCAGGAGCATCTCAAGCGAGCCAGCACGGAGATGAAAAGACAGCTGGAAAAGCGTCCAGCGAAAATTTAGAAAATGTCTTGAAACATTAATGAAGTCATCAAGTGGAGGCACACTTGTAAAATGTAAATGGACCTTGAGCGATCCGCTCTCGTCCATAGTAGGTAGAAGGCATTTATAATAGCTAATGCAAGTAGATAGAATTTAATGCGTAGATTAGAGAATTTATAATGAAAGAGGGAAACAGAATATATACACCCTCATTGTTTATTGTAAGATAGATAGAGATATTATGCCAATTGAGAGCAAGAGCATAGAAGAGAAGAAGTAGAGAGCTATGTAGCCAAATTCCATGTACAAAAGTTCTGGATTAATACAAAAAGGATTTGATTCAGACTCATGGTGTTCAAATTTTCTCTGTGTATGCATTTTTGAATGTTATGCTCATGAATGTTTTACTCTTTCTTTCATGGAATTGCTTTTATGCTATGTATGAATGATTTCTTGTTGAATCTTTGAAATCTGAGAGAAAAGGGTAAAGGAATGAGTTTCAATTGTTTCTCTATATGAGCAAGAGTTCCTGCAAGGAGTGCAGTTGAATTGTCTGCAAGGAGTGTGTTCACAAAGGGTTCAGAGGTTTGTCTCTGAAAGCTCAGAAGGAATAACTTTTGTTCTCATTTCCTCAAAAGTGCAAGTTGAGCACAGGAGCCATGCAAGGTGTGCACAGGCTGAGTAGAGTTTTAGGTTTTGTAACCTGAATGAATTATTGAGAGACTGATGTTGTATGTGTGCGTAAAGTCGAAGCGAGTTCAACACTTGAAAGTGTTTGAAGGTTTGTTGCAAGGAGTGCGAGTAGGAGTTTTTCTGAAAGACTCGAAGTCGTGGAAAAGTTCAGAAGGATTTGAACCTTCGAAGTGGTCGAAGGGGGGAAAGAGGCCAAGTACCTTGAAAGACTGAAAAGGAAGATAGCCACGTCGTATTTCAGGTGGAAAAGTTCCACGAAGAGAGATACCTTGTTTAGTTGTGTAGAAGTTCTCAAGGGAAGAGACTTACGATCGAAATTCTCTTAAGAGAATTTGTGAAGTCTCGCCAGCCATTAGATCTCACAGAAGAGAAGGGGAGTTACGGTGAGTGTTTTCAAGGGATTCAAGCTCAGGAGAAGAAGAGCCATAGATTTCAAGCCAACAAGGGACGTTGGATTTTCTCTAGGATTTCCATTTTGGGGTTTCGTGGATTGAAGTCCTGAAATCCTTGCATTAAGAATCGCGAAGTGCGAAGTCCCGAGGGGCCAAAAAGGATGGAGTGGTCCATAGGAATCTGTAGGGTGGATAGGTGGCGCACTATCGGCACGGAAGTCAATTTTGTTGACTATTTCGGGTTTTCGTGGGGTGAAGTCCCGAAATCTTTGCATCAGGATTCACGAAGTCGCGAAGTCCGAAATCCCGACAGAATGAAGAGCTATTGAAAAGTCAAGCTTGTGAGTGCATTGGAGTTTCAGTAATTCGGGTTTCGGGAGTCGAGGGAACGAGTTGCTTGACATTGCAACTCCCGAAATCGCGATAAGGAGAAATCCGAAATTGTGAAGGGAAAGATCAAATGTTGACTGTTTTTGAGTTTCGGAGATTGAGAGACAAGGCGCTTGACCACCGGATTCATGAAATTGCGAAGTCCGATCTCCCAAAGTATAAAGGGGGAAATTTCTCGAAGTTATTTGTGGGTGCAGATTTCTTGAAATGGAAATAGAAGAGGCAATTGTTGAGATCTCTTTGGGCCAGTGGAAGAGGAAAGATCCTATGTACGTGGACTTCTAACCTGCAGGTTGGGAGGGCTGTGTTAGTTTTGGTATCAGAGCACATAAATGTTTCTTTTCTTTGTGTAGCAGGGAGAAGGAGAATTCATCATGCTGCCGAGAAGAAGGGACAGTCAAACACCCGATCCACCAGAGGACAGGGAAATGTCGAGAAGAAGGGGTAGGCAAATGCCTGATCCAACCATGGAGAGAGAGATGTGTGATCTACGCGCCAGACTTGAAGACATGGAGGCAACACAGAGGCACACAGTCAGTGCTGGGGATCTTAGTGATTCTGAAAGTGACAATGAAGCTGAACATGAAGGGGAAGAAGTTGCAGCTAAAGATGCAGCAAACAAACGCTTGATTAGGGCTATTGCAAGAATGGGTGCAAGAGAGAAAATGGACATTCCAGTTTATGAGGGAAATCTGGATGCAGAGGAGCTTCTAGACTGGATTAGAGCTCTGGACACATATTTTGACTATGAAGATGTCGAAGAAGACAAGAAGGTCAAACATGTTGTCACGAGATTAAAGGGACATGCATCACTGTGGTGGGATGAGCTACAAGCTGACAGATGCTGCAAAAGGAAGCAGAAGATCAAAAGTTGGGATAGGATGATCACAAAGATGAAGGTGAAATTCATCCCCATAGATTATCAAATTACTTTGTTTCGAAGGATGCAAAACTTGGGACAGAAGCTGATGACAGTGAAAGAATATACTGAAGAATTCTACAGGCTGAACATCAGGGCAGGTCATCGGGAAAGCTATGATGAAAAGGTTTCTAGGTACATGAATGGCCTGAGACATGACATTCAGGATGAGATGAGCATGATGACCATCTGAACGGTGGAAGATGCTTATGAGATGGCTCTAAAAGCTGAAGAGAAGTTGAGCCGAAAACAGGGTCAAAGAGGTCGAGGCAGAAGTTAGCCCAAAGGTAAATAAGTTGCCCAGGATAAAAATCAGAAACCCAAGGAGGATTGGAAGAAACCTCAGACTCGAACTGAGAGAGGTGGAAGTTCATAGCGAGGGCAGCATACCGAACAAAGAGGAGATTATGTTGATAGTAATACTTTTCCTCGTACCAGAGGTAGAGGAAGAGGAAGAGGTGGAGTAATAACATGCTTCACATGTGGAAAGAATGAGCACAAGTCTTATGAGTGTCCATATAAAAAGAAAGAAGGTGGAGAGACTCACATCACCGAAGCACAGAGGCAAAATATTGAGGCAGAAGATGCTGAAGGCGGAAGATCGTTGATGATGCGAAAAGCTCTTTCGACACCAGAGAAAGAGGTGGAGAGTCCAGTCCAAAGAAATAGACTTTTTCGGACTGCTTGCAAAACCAAGTATAGGGTATGCAAGGTCATTGTGGACAGTAGTAGCACAGATAATCTCGTTTCTACAAAGATGGTAGAGAAACTGGAGCTGGAGATGATTGATCATCCAAGCCCATACAGAGTTTCGTGGCTTCAAAAAGGACATCAGGTAAATGTCACTAAACAATGTTTAGTTGAATTTAAGATAGGAGGATACAATGATAAGATACTCTGTGATGTTATTCCCATGGATGTTTGTCATGTATTATTGGGTAGACCGTGGCAATATGACAGGAATGTGATTCATGACTGGAGAATGAACACATACACCCTAGAGAAGAATGGGAGGACTTACATGTTGCTTCCAATCAAAGATAAGGAGGTGAAACCTAAAGTAAGTAACACTGTACTTCTCATGAGTGGGAAGGAACTTCTCACAGAGGTCAAGAAGAAGGAGGCTCCACAATTCATTGTGGTCAGGAAGCCTAGAATTATTTTAACCAGCACAAGGGTAGATGATTTACCAGAAGACATTAAGGAACTGCTGGAAGAGTTCGTTGATATAGTAGTGGACGAACTACCTCGTTCGTTGCCACCGATCAGAAGTGTGAGTCATCATATTGATCTCATACCAGGAGCTAGTTTTCCAAACAAAGCCGCATACAGATTGACGCCGCAGGAGAATGAAGAGGTCAAAAGACAAGTCCAATATTTGTTGGACAAAGGTTTGGTTAGGGAAAGCTTCAGTCCGTGTGTTGTTCCGACAGTACTCAATCCAAAGAAAGACAGAGGCTAGAGGATGTGTACTGACTTGAGGGAGATTTACAAGATAGCCATCAGGTAGAGATTTCCACTGTTAAGGATGGATGATCTGATGGATTGCTTGAGTGGAGCAAATTTTTTTTAGAAGATTGATTTGAAAAGTGGTTATCACCAAATCTGCATGAGAGAAGGTGATGAATGGAAGACAACCTTCAAGACTAACGAAGGGTTATATGAATGGTTTTTCATGTCGTTTGGTTTAAAAAATGCACCGAGTAATTTCATGAGGTTGATGAACGAAGTCCTGAAGGAGGTCATAGGAAAATTTGTTATCGTATATCTTGATGACATACTGATTTTCAGTAAAATAGAGGCAAAGCATCTGAAACATTGGTTACAGTAATGAAAAGGTTATAACAGGAGAAGTTGTTGATAAACATGAAGAATTCCTCATTCATGAAGACATAGATCATTTATTTGGGGTTTGTTATTTATGCAGATAAGTTGATGATGGATCGAGATAAAGTGGAGGTGATCAAGAATTGGCCATCACCGAAGAGTATATTTGAGGTGAGAAGTTTTCATGGATTGTCTAGTTTCTACCGAAAGTTGATTAGGAATTTCAGTGGAATTAGTGCATCAATGATGGATACAGTGAAGAAGAGACATAAGTCTTTTCAGTGGATAGAAGAGGCCGAGAAAAGATTCAATTTGTTGAAGAAGAAAATTACGGAACAACCAATTCTAGTGTTGCAAGATTTCCAAAAGACATTTCAAGTGAAATGCGATGCAAGTGGGTTTGCAATAGGGGCAGTCTTGAGTCAAGATGATAGGTCGATAGCATACTTAAGCGAGAAGTTGAATGAAGCCAAGATAAAATACTCCACTTATGATAAGGAGTTCTATGTTATTATTCAGGCATTGAAGAAATGGAGACATTACTTGATTTCCAAGGAGTTTGTCTTATACAGTGACAATCATGCATTGCAATTTCTGACTCAACAGGAGAAGTTGAATCAAAGACATGTTAAATGGGTTGAATATATGCCAAATTTCACTTTTGTGATTGAACATATTTCTGGTACTGCTAACAAAGTTGTTGATGCTTTGAGCAGGAAGTGTTTGCTATTGCAGGAGTTCGGGGTCAAAACGTTGGGTTTTGATGATCTTAGGGACATGTACAGGGATGATCTAGATTTTAAAGAGGCGTACAAAGCAACTGAGAATCCAATTCTCAGCGATAGAAGCCAATGGGCAGAATACATGATCCAAGAAAGATTATTGTTTAAAGGTAATCAACTTTGTATTCAAAAATGCTCCATCAGGGAGAATTTGCTGAAGGAGAAACATAGTGGAGGATTGGCTGGACACTTTGGTCATGACAAGACGTTCGCGAAGTTGAATGAGTCATATTTTTGGCCGAGAATGCGAGAATAAGTTAAAAGATTCATAGACAGATGCAAAATTTGCCAGCATTCAAAGGGGAAGAGGTAGAATGCAGGGTTTTATCAACCATTGCCCATACCTGAGAAGCCATGGGATGAAGTTAGCATGGATTTCATACTGGGGTTGCCAAGGACACAAAGAGGGTTTGACTCAATCTTTGTGGTGGTGGATAGATTTTCCAAGATGGCACACTTCATTCCATGTCAGAAAACTAGTGACGCAACTCACATTGCGAATATGTTTTTCAAAGAAGTCATTCGACTTCACGTCTTACCAAGGAGCATAGTTTCGGATTGAGACACTAAGTTCGTAGGACACTTCTGGAGGACCTTATGGAAGAATCTGGGAAATAACTTATCGTTTAGTTCAGATTATCACCCTCAGATGGATGGACAGATAGAAGTAGTGAACAAAAGTCTGGGAGACTTGCTGAGAAGCCTGGTGACAGAACACCACAGCTAGTGGGACAACATATTACCACAGGCAGAATTTTCTTATAATGACTCAGTTAATAGAAGAACAGGGCAGAGTCCATTTCATATTGTCTATGGCATGCAGTCGAGAGGAATTTCTGAGCTGAGAGATTCAGAATAGACTACGATTAGGAGTCCTAGTGTAGAATATTTCGCAGAGGCGATGAAGGAAATTCACAGCCAAGTGAAGGAGCGATTGTAGCATTCGAGACAGGAATATAAGCGCAGAGAAGATCAACACAGGAGACAAATTCAATTTGAGGTTGGTGATTTGATTCTGGCACATTTGAGAAAGGAAAGGTTCCCGAGAGGGACATATAACAAACCAAAAATGAAGAAAATTGGACCATGTAAGGTCTTGAAGAGATTTGGAGCGAATGCTTATGAGATTGAATTACCCGATGGGATTGAAATTTATCCGATATTCATTTTCTTAGATTTGTACCCATATAAAGATGAGGAAACAGAGACAAGAAATGAACAGCCAAAGATCCAGTGGAGAAAACAGATGCCAGTTGCAGAAAAGCCACAGATGGAGCGCATACTAGACAAAAGAATTAGCAAGAAGACCAGGCAAAATAAATACTTTGAATATTTGGTCAAGTGGAAGGGCCATCCAGTTGAATATGCCATCTAGGAGAATGAAGTAGAGATCCAGAGGCATGGATAGGATCCCATGAAAATTTTCAAGCAAGGGAGTATGATGCAGGAGCACCTCAAGCGAGCCAACACGGAGATAAAAAGACAGCTAGAAAAGTGCCCAAAAAAAATTTTGAAAATGTCTTGAAACATTAATCAAGTCATCAAGTGGAAGCACACTTGTAAAATGTAAACGGACCTTGAGCGATCCGCTCTCATCCATAGTAGGTAGAAGGAATTTATAATAGTTAATGCAAGTAGATAGAATTTAATGCGTAGATTAGACAATTTAGAATGAAAGAGGGAAACAGAATATAGACACCCTCATTGTGTATTGTAAGATAGATAGAGAGATTATGACAATTGAGAGCAAGAGCATAGAAGAGAAGAAGCAGAGAGATGTGTAGCCAAATTCCATGTACATAAGTTTTGGATTAATACAAAAAGGCTTTGATTCAGACTCATGGTGTTCAAATATTCTATGTGTATGCATTTTTGAATGTTATGCTCATGAATGTTTTACTCTTTCTGTCATGCAATTGCTTTTATGCTATGTATGAATGATTTCTTGTTGAATGTTTGAAATCTAAGAGGAAAGGGTAAATGAATGAGTTTCAATTGTTTCTCTATTTGAGAAAGAGTTCCTGCAAGGAGTGCAGTTGAAATGTCTGCAAGGAGTGCGTTCACAAAGGGTTCAGAGGTTTGTCTCTGAAATCTCAAAAGGAATAACTTTTGTTCTCATTTCCTCAAAAGTGCAAGTTGAGCACAGGAGCCGTGCAAGGTGTGCGCAGGCTGAGTAGAGTTTCAGGTTTTGTAACTTGAATGAATTGTTGAGAGACTATTGTTGTAGGTGTGCGCAGAGTCAAAGGGAGTTCAACACTTGAAAGTGTTTGAAGGTTTGCTACAAGGAGTGTGAGCATGAGTTTTTCTGAAAGACTCGAAGTCGTGGAAAAGTTCAGAAGGATTTGAACCTTCGAAGTGGTCTAAGGGAGGCAAGAGGCCAAGTACCTTGAAAGACTGAAAAGAAGATAGCGAAGTCGTATTTCAGGTGGACAAGTTCCACGGAGAGAGATACTTTGTTTAGTTGTGTATAAGTTCTCAAAGGAAGAGACGAACGATCGAAATTCTCTGAAGAGAACTTGTGAATTCCCGCCATTTGTCAGATCTCGCAGAAGAGCAGGGATTTACAACGAGTGTTTTCGAGGGATTCAATCTCAAGAGAAGTAGAGCCATAGATTTCAAGCCAACAAGGGCCGTTGGATTTGCCCAAGGATTTCTATTGCGGGGTTTCGTGGATTGAAGTCCCAAAATCCTTGCATTAAGACTCGTGAAGTGCGAAGTCCCGAGGGGATGAAAAGGATAGAGTGGGCCATAGGAATCAGTAGGGTGGACAAGTGGATCACTATCGGCACAGAAGTCAATTTCGTTGACTATTTCAGTTTTTCGTGGGGTGAAGTCCTGCAATCTTTGGATCAGGATTCGCAAAGTCGCGAAGTCCGAAATCCCGATGGAATGAAGAGTTGTTGAGAATTCAAGCTTGCGAGCGCATTGGAGTTTCAGTAATTCGGGTTTCGGGAGTCGAGGGAACGAGTTGCTTAACATCACAACTCCTGAAATCACGATAAGGAGAAATCTGAAATTGGCAAGGGAAAGGTCAAGTGTTGACTATTTTCAGGTTTCGGAGATTGAGAGACAAGGCACTTGACCACCGGATTCTCGAAATTGTGAATTCTGATCTCTCGAAGTATAAAGGGGGAAATTTCTTGAATTTATTTGTGGGTGCAGATTTCTCGAAAGGGAAATAGAAGAGCCAATTGTTGAGAGCTCTACAGGCCCGTGGAAGAGGAAAGATCCAGTGTGGGTGGACTTCTGACCTGTGGGTTGGGAGGGCTGCATCACAAGAATTCTACACGACATCTATAATGAAGACACAAAAATTTATTTTTCAATTTTTTCTCTGTTTTTACAAATAGATGATCCATTAACTTTTGAATAAGTTGTCAAAGATGTTGTATGGTCTCAATCCATGGATGAAGAAATCATATGGATAGAGAACAATCAAACATGGAAGTTGGTAGATGTACCTAATGCCATGGATGTGATAAGTGTGAAGTGGATTTATAAAACCAAGAAAGATGCATAAGGAAATGTGCAGAAGCACAATGTAAGGTTAGTTGCAAGAGGTTTTACAAAACAACCTGGAATTGATTTCAATGAAAAATTAGCACTAGTTGCGCACATGGACATAGTCAAAACTATGTTAGCCATTTCCATGCAGAACATATGACTAGTTTAGCAAATTGATGTAATGTCAACATTTTTTAATGGATATTTAGAAGAAGAAGTGTATGTTGAACAACCACAAGGCTATGATGTTCGAGAACAATAAGGCAAGGTGTACAAATTGAAGAAAGCACTATATGTGTTAAAGAAAGATATCAGAGTTTGGTATAGTAGGGTAGATTCCTATCTCACACAAAATGGATTTCAAATAAGTGAATGTGATAAATAAGTGAATGTGATACAACATTGTGCATCAAAGAAAATCAGCAAGGCAACATGTTAATTGTTTGCTTATATATAGATCATTTCATATTTACAGATGATTTTGGCATAGAAGAATTTAAGTTAGTCATGAAGGATGAATTTGAAATCATTGATTTGGGGCTTATGAGATATTGTATAGGTATTGAAGTTCACCAGTCCAAAACTCATATATTTATCTCACAATCTAAGTATGCACATGCAATCTTGAAAATATTCAATATGATAAATTCCAAAGCAGCCCTAACACCTGTCATAACAATATTGATGTTAATCAAGGAAGATAAAGGGTCCAAGGTGGATCCCAGACTGTTTAAAACACTGGTAAGAAGTCTAATGTATCGAATAAGAGAAAGCCCTGATATTATGTATGGAGTGAACCTAATTTCAAGGTTCAAGGAAACTCCAAAAGAATCACATTAAAAGGTAGGAAAGATAATTCTGATATATGTGAATGGAACAAAAGATTGGGACACTAGATATTATACTTAAGAAGATTTCAAACTGGTTGGATACACTAACAATGATTGTGGAGGCGACGTAGATGACAAAAAAAGTACCTTTCGGCACACATTTCATTTTGGAATACGTATGGTATCATGGGAATCAAGGAAGCAATCCATAGTGACTCTTTCTTTGATAGAAGCAAAGTACATCATAGGTACAAGTGAAACTTGTCAAGCAGTTTGGATGAGAAGAATGTTAAAATATTTCTTGCAGGAACAACAAGAACAAAAAGCAGTATTCTGTGACACCCATTCAATGATCATGTTATCAAAGAATCATGTGTTTCACAAGAAAACTAAGCACATTGATACAAGGTATCATTTTATCAGAGAATTAATAAATAACAAAGAAATATGTTTAGAATTTTGTAGGTCAAAAGAACAAGCCACATATATTTTTAGAAAGGATTTAGCAAGAGATGCATCTCATCATATGCCCAGTAGTATGGGAGTGTGCACAGTAACATATGAGTGACAATAAAATGTAAACCCATTTTTTTATGTCATTTATTTTAATCCCACCTACTTATAATTAAAGGGGAGTGTTGGAAATAATAATTACAAGTCGACGAGCTTTATGTCTCCTCCAATTTGTTATTCAGTCAGTCAGTCAAATTGTTAGTTAATTTGCAAATATAAAGTCGCATGAATACAGAAGATCAATTTTTATTAGTCGAAAAGCAAGGGAGTTAAATAATCGAGATGATATTTATCTTTCTCGAGTCCAGTTAAGTAGATGAAGAGTGAGTCAATTTTTTTTGTCAACTTTAATGTTCAGTCAATATTGCTTCTATAAGAAGTCTTAGTCACAGTATTTATAAGTTCAAGTCTATAGTTAGTCAATACATAGATGCATAAAGGTAGATAGAACAATATCATGAAGGAGAAACAACAACAATTTAGGAGTCAAACACAAAGTCTAAGACTAAAAGCTCAATGTCTGTAAAATCAATAGAAGTTGTTGGACCATAAGCTCATCATAGTTTTATATTTTGTAATTCAGCGCACTGCGCTGAATTTATCAATATCAAGTATTTTGTGTGTTCATAATTTCATGTGTATTTTAGAGTTTATGTGCTAAGAATAACATTGTGTTGTTCTACATCGATAAATCATTCCATTAAAAGTGTTTTATCACAGTGCACAGTAAATCCAATAGGTTTCCCATTGCGCGGTAAGTCCTAAGTTTTCAATGACAAAGTTTTTTGGCGCATTGTATTTGTAATTGTGTTGCACATATTTTCCCTGTGCAATGTAGATCCTAGAATACAGAGAGTAACAATCGAAATTGCAGATATTATATATTGTGGAATAAACAACACTTAAATCACTTTTTTGGATTAAATTTGGTCTTAAATTTCCTTGGAACTATATCATAAATCATAATTCCTTTATATTTCTATGCAACTTTTCCTCTAAAAGCTTTGGCCAAATTTAAGACCCAGATTGTCGATTTTTGGACAATTTTAAGACCCAAATAGTTTATTTCTGGACAATTTAGGTGACTAAGTGCCTCATAGTTGACATCGATATCATACAATCCATTAATTGCATCTATTTTTTGGCAATTAATTCCATTAATGTTTCTTAGTACTCCTCCATGATGAATTGACTTAAGTACATCAATGATTACAAAATAAAGAGAGTAATAAAGGAAATAGTATGAGTATGTAGGTTTTTGTCATAACTTTTTTTTGAGCATAATGGAAATAAAATGTGTATAACATTTTTTAAACAAGCAACATTTAGAGTGAACATTCCACCTATCATTCGGGACAAGTAATGGTGAATTAATAATAAAAAAAAGTGTTTAGGTGGTTATTTATAGGGTTAAAAATTAAGGTTACCATTTGGAAAAAAAAGAATCCTTGAAAATAAGGGCTATTTAATGCTAATATTAAAATTAAAATTGAAAGAAAACATTAATGAAATTAAATTTTAAGAAATATAATTTGTTAAATTTGTATGGGTGAGGAAGGAAAAAAATGGATAAAATAAAAAAAATAAAAAAAAAAATCCAAAAGAAAGAAAAAAGTAAAGAATAATAAATAAATAAAGATCTTGTGGGTTAGGTGGGTTAGAGGAATAATAAAGTTGTGAAGGTAATTAGATGACTTAAATGGCTACAAACTTAATCAATCTTGGAAACCCATTATACATACTAGATAATTAGCCCTTCTTCTTTAAAAAAAAACTTTATTTTATTTATTTATTTTTTATTATTATTACTTGACTTATTCCTTCTTTTCTATTTCTAGATTTATTTTTTATCTTTTATCCACCACTTTAATATTATTCTTCATTTTTAACATTTTTTACTTTTTAAGATCTCATCATTTTTAGTCATATTTTTCATTACTTGGAAATACAAACTTAATAAATTGTATATCTTAGACTTTATTTTAAACTTTACTTTATTTAACCTTTTCTTTTCTTTATGTAATTTCATAAAAAATTAAAACACAGTTTGATAATACATCTCATTATATAATTATACTTTATAATATATGTTCATTATATGTTTGCATTTAAAAATACATGTTTATTATATTAGAACATATATGTTTATTATATTCATATTCTAATTACATTAATTTTATTTTTCTTTTATTATGTAAAGTTGTTTGGTGATGATGATGATGATTAATGTCCACTAAGACCTAATTGGTCTATCGGATCTTAAGAAGGTAAGTGATTACTTGTGATTCTTTAGAATTTTGTTTCTGTGCTCAAAAAGCATCAAGAGAAGCTTTCCAAGATCACCATACTTTTGTTGAGTTAAGAGGTTAGGAAGGTTGGTAGTGTGATCAATATTTTGAAAATGAGATCTAATATGGGTATAGGCTGTACAATCTAAGAGAAAGTGATTTTCATCTTCAACCTTCTTACTGTCACAAAGGTGACACATTCTCTCATCCCATGGCGTTTTAGGAATTGACCAATGCCCAGTTTCACTATGGAGCTCGTGAGAATTTGTTCTTATCTTAGCAATGCTTATTTTTTTCTTTACACTTGGCAAAATGAATAGACAATTTTGATCTTCTAGATTAGGGATGATTACATCTTTATAATACCTTAATTTTCTTTTTTCCTCTAACTCTTTATCACACCACATTTTTTCCTTAAATTTTGATTTGACATTTTT